>NW_006500351.1:4097615-4150456 GCF_000471905.2 Amborella trichopoda
TGTACTTTATTTTAAATAATAGTTACAATTTGTTCCAAATTATATATGTATTTGTATTAGGTAGGGATAAGTGGGTTCTATAAATAAATATTTTTCTCATATAAGGACAAATGAAATGGTCTATAGTTAGTTTTAAAATTAGTTATATTTATTTATTTTTAATAGTTAATCTTTTTAAGATTAATTATATTTATTTATTTTTAATATTTAATCTTTTTAAGATTAATTATATTTATTTATTTTTAATATTTAATATTTTTAAGATTAATTATTTTTATTTTTATTTTATAATATACAAACATAAAGTACATATAATTAATCTTTAATTGTATACAATTAAAAAAAAAAATTTCAGATAATAATTTACAAAAATTAACATAATTATATGAAATTATTTTACTAGCTCATAGAATATTAAAATAACCAAAAAATAATACTAATACTGGTTTATAGATCATTAAAAAATATACTCTCTTATGAGATATTTTAATAGCAAAAAATGACACTAGCTCATACTGCTTTAGAATTTATTTCAAGTGGCTTCATCAATTATCTCACATTACAAATATGAATTTATTTCTCTAATTTTATTAAAATATGATTGCAAATTTATGTTACTTACTAAATTCTAGATTTTGGGGGCCGTTTTTTCATCGTTTTAATCCATTCTTATTGTAGTCCATGTATGATTATATACTTCATCCATGATAATTCTGTAATTTTCTTTGTGTGATGTAAATTTAATGGTTAACATAAGTTCATACAGGGAAAGAACATTTCAATATTTACATATTGATAAAAAAGATGAAAGTTAATAATGTAGCACCCTCATTTCTTATTAGATTCCTAAAAATCAATATTTATAATGAATTTTAATAATCTTTTTGGATTTTTTTAAGGCTTAATCCTACCGATTCGGCCAATTCCCGATCCTCATCACCAATTCACCAATTCGGATGGGGTTTTTGGGTGCCCGATTTGGGCCACCGATCCATTTTTGAAACCACTGGTTCCATCACATAGTAAAACAAAAAGAGCGTTATCCACTTGACATTTGTTTATTTAGAAAAAGAAACGTGTTGCCGTTTTACTGACTTCGAAAATACCCCATTCCATTGAAATTGACCAAACAACCCACGAGCACATGGGGCCCTCAATGCGAATATGAACCCATCCATACACTCTCATTAATATTGGGATGAGGTTTCTATAAGACATAACTTTATGAAAACAAAATAAAGCCTCACCTCAAATCTTCATCCTGAAAGTACTTTTGGAGACAGAAATCTCTATGATGGCTCTAAAATCAATATCCAGTACTGATAATAAAATTTGAAATTTAAAAATGGTATAAATCTTGCAGATATGTAAACACTTATTTTTAAAGCAAAATGGACAGTCTAAATAATTTTTTACAATATACATTATTTTTAGAGCTTAAAATTCTAATTTATTTTTTTACAGGCATAATGATGTTCAAGTCAAGGTTATCGATGTAAAGGACTTTCAATGCTTGACTTGCAATTTTTGATGAGTTAGGAAGTGAGGATTTACTTATTTGGATAGAGCTGCAGCCCTATCAAACCATTTTCCGTAATATTCTGCTCCATATCTTTGCTCATGCACCTAGCAATGGATATAAATTAAGGGAAATTTATTGATCTTATCTATGTTTTAAATTGTTTAACATCTTTCATGTACTCTTTTATCTAATTTCTAATTTTCGATCGTTCTTTTGATAAAATTTCAAATAGCCCATCAGATGACACATGAAAATGGGCCATAAAATTTACCAAAATATTTCAAATATAATTTGTATTTTAATGAATTTCCCTGAATATAATTGTGTGTTGAGGACCCAAACATAAATGAGCAGGTATATTTTAATCAGATGCACATATAAATACAAATATATAATGGAATAATTGATGTTGAGCTACTTGATCCAATGTGCAGGACCACACATCTGTGTATGTGTGGGTACATGTGTAAAAAATAATAAAATAATAATAATAATAATTAGAACTTCGGGGTGCTGTAGTAGAAGTACTAAAGTGGAAGCATGAATATTTGGGCAGGGTAAGTTATGGGTTTGGAGCTGTAGACCACAATGACGAGTGGATAGTGAAAGATCGATCAATGTAATTTTGTGGGGATTTTTTTTTTTTCTTACCTTTTTTCTTTTCTTCTCTTTTGACAAAAATCACTTCTAAGTAGTCTTATTACAATAACTCTTGCTTCAAAAAAAACTATAAATTTACAAATCTAAGATCTTGAGAACTTTGATGCCATTAAACCAATTTTCAATTACCACAAATATCGCGCTTGAGAATGTAAAGAATATATAATTAAATATGCAAGAAACAAAAGAAGAATGTCGGAGATTATTTCAACTGGACTTATTACACCCTACACCGGGTCACCACTATCCGATGGCATGTGATCGACGGTCTTCGTTCAATCTTAAACGTAAATGGGAAAGCTAATTTCGGCCAAGCTCTTCAATGGAACCCTTATGCTCACCCAAGATCTTTAAGATCAATCTCCAAAAATACTGTGCCAAAAATTCTCCCTTCTTTATTTTTCTTCAACCCTAGGACTTTGAATAAAATTGGGAGGATGAGAATATTTCATTTCTAATTGTGAAGAGATAGTGCGCCCCTTTCTATAGGAGACCATAGTATAGCGTGTCTCTTTTAAAGATAAAGTTGACAGAGAAGGAAAGGGAGTTGAGATAAATGGGGCGTGCCCCTTTGAGATAGGATAGGGAGAGAGAGGGATGTGTGAGAGAGGTAAGAGAGATATGATCCTATAATATTGGGTCTAGGGTTTCCATTGCTTACCTTATAAGATTGAATTTTTCTGTCGATTAAGGTGACTTGTGGAGTGAGAGATCTGAGCCATTCATTCCATAGATGGGACATCAACATTACAGAATGTGCCGGAATGTGCTGAACCATTATCCCCTTTCTTTTAATTATTATCCCATCAAATAAAAATTAATCAAGAAAATATTGTGCTCTATCCAAAAAATATATATTCATAAGCCTTATAGTTACTCAAATCTTTTAGATAGAGCATAGTTATCAACTCAAAGTTATTTAGGTAAGCCATATCAAAAGCGCATATCAACTTATCATCTCAAACCCACTTAAGATAAATCAAAATCAACCAATCCATAAAAATAGGGCATGCCTCCCATGGGGATAGGCAGCCCCCTAAAATAGGGGTGTGCCACCCAAGGGATGGTAACAGGCCCCATAAAATTTGGGTATAGTGGGCCCATGTGCACAATGGCCCCTCTAAAAATATAATATATTTAAAAATAAATTTTAGAATATTATTTGAATTTTTAAATCATTAAAAATCAATATCTTTAATTTTATAAACCTAAATTTTTTAAATAAAATATCCACGGATTTATAAAAAATCAAATAACAATTCTAAAATAATATTTACCATAAAAGAAACATAATTAAATTAATTTGATGGGAAAATAATCCATATGGTCAAGGAATTAAATCAATAATGGGGCACTCCACTTTCAACTGTGGACTACAGACTACGCTTGCTTTATCATGCCGACCCAGCGTTACTCATTACCCACAGTCCAAGCACGGGCTCACTAGTGGGTAACCAAAGTTTGGCCGATTAGCCAAGGGATCACAATCTCAGTATGTGGATATCAGGTTCTCCCTTAGAGATGAGTCAATGTCACCTAGTCCTGATGTGATCGCAGCTCTATGGTGCGTAGGGGTAGCTCTCGCACATTTATACGGTTCACTATAAAAGGTGGCTTGCTCGTTTTCTTGTATGGTTTATCGATATGCATACCGTGTGATCATACATGGATGAGGCTTTGGCCCCCGTCTCTATAGGTCACCATCACACACAAGGATCACACAGTCCTCTACTCACTCATCCGGACATACTCTGACCTCATCAAGGGATAACCCACTAGAACCCTTCTCGATTTATTTTCTATGCCTAGGTAACTTGGGTTTTTTCCAACCGACTAGCCTAGACCGTCAAACACAGTTTGGTATCTGCAAACCTCGTTTGCATAGTATGGTCTACAAAGGACCACACTCCCACTGAGTCCATGAACCACTATATCAAATGTCTCATCAAAATCACTCATAAGGCCTTTAAAGGTTACACAAACCTAATATTTCCCACTTAGCCTTTGAAGGCCTTATATTCTCTCTTTCTCACTTTCTCTCATCCCCATCTATCTCTCCCAATCACAATCTCTCTCAATATGTGAATCATAACTTTCATTATCAATCCTTTCACAAAAGGACTCATAGAGGCAACACCTCTTTCTCTTTGCTGCTCAGATCTCATCCTGAAAGTGGTGGTAGCCTATCTTTCCTATCGCATCGCGAATCATAGACCTGCTATCACATAAGATCATCACGTATCCTCATCACAATGGGTCGTATCGTCATGGGCTCAAAAGAGTTATTCAAAGAAGCCACTTCTTTCTGTAGCCATACAACCAGTGCCACACATCTTGGTTCCATAGGTGAACAACGCGATAGTCTATTGTTCCAGCTGGCCTGTCAAACACCAGGAACTGCCACTGGAATATTTAGTTTATACGCTTGGAGTTATTATAGAATCGTGACTGTCTTTTACATGCATATCGTTATCGTGTTATAGCAAAAAATCCTCACTGCCTCACAACGCACGGGTTGAAAGTCAAGTTGATTAAGAAATTTATTAATCCATACAGCCTCCTTGGCACTCAAATAGCACGCCACGTATTCTTCCTCTAAGATGAACAATACCACCACATCCTGTTTCTTTGGTTTCCAAAAAGCTGTTCTCCCTTCAAGCATGAACACATATCTAGATGTAGACTTTACATCATCTGAGTCCTTGAGATAGCTTGCATTTGTATATCTAAATATCCAAGCAGCAAAAAAAAAAAGTGGAACTATAGCAGCTTCCACTCAATTATTGAACATATAATATATACAACCTCAACATTCTTATACCTATATCATGTGGTAGCATAGCAAGTCTCTTGCAATAAGTAATTTAATGCCCATTGGTTTCACAATATGCAAAACCTTTATAAACCATAAAAGATTCTACTACACTAGTCATCTTGGTGGTAAATTCATATAAATCAAGTTCTCTAATTAACATAACATGTGTAAAGGAAGCCTAGCAAGATGGTCTTCCTACATCATTTCCTATGGTTTAAGGTCTTAAGTAATCGAGGATTCTAAATAACTACAAACATAAGTCAAAAGATATAGGTATTGAAAAAAACTGTGCATGACATACTTTCTCCTAATTTTATAAATACCTTGAAGGCATAATGGTTTTCTTCCTTTTTACAAAAATGACTTGGTATGTATATCACAAGCAATGGTTAGATAATAATATGACGGTTTAAAATGATTTTTTTATATAAAGACTCAGGTTTTTCTCAAAACATCCAATTTAATATTAAAATATACATTGAGTCTTCAAAAATCATTTTACCACATTCACCTACCAAGTCATGTTTACAGCTACAAAAACAAACCATAAAGTCCATATTACAATTATATCTAAAACAAAGCAAAACTAAATAATGGTTATCAAAATCTTGACAAAAACATTTCCTTTTGGCAAATATGGAGACTTTATGAAGATAACATCATTATATGCAACACATCATATTACTGGACATTATTGGGAGGGAGGATGACTACTAAAACCGAGTTCTATCATAAAACTTACTTCATGCTTACATATTTGAATGAGCCATATCCATATCTTGTATCTCATACTTATGGCTCAAAGCCCTTAATCAAATCACATCTCCATGTGTATGATTACTTTAAGTAGTTCGTACTCTTAGTACAAGGAGGCACTATAACACATGATATTCATAAACAAGCTCTTTCAAATTTGTTAGCACATGTCACTCAATGTCCATATACTCCATACATATTCATAAAACAATTAGCCCAAATATATAACCAAAGTATATAAAAAGTTACTGAATCATCTTTCCCTATATGACTTTATCATGTTATATGAGATATATTTCATACTTCAAAACCATGTAGTGTGGTACCTAGGTTTTCTTGATTCATTGCTTTTACAATCGTTTGGTGATGTTGGAAAAGCACATAATTGATAGAGAGTATATTGATATTCGATTTCACATGTCACGATGTGTCTATCTCTTCGGCACTTGGACTCTTCCTTGTATCGCATTGTGAAGAAAACGTCTTCTTCATCCCATTATTTCAAATATCATAAATTTGATTCTCCCATTGATTTTTAGCTTTTCTTTGCTACCTCCAAGCCCCTCTATGTATTCGTTTATTTTGAAGAAATAAAGATGCTTTTTATAGGTATTGTGTTTCTCCTTCTTTCTACTATTCCTAAATCAAACATTCTTTATATAGAGTGTCGTACTTTGCCAACTCTGTATTACCTCTCTTTGAAGTTTTTTTTCTAATAAACCATATGCATGATACAAAATGAGCCCTAAAAAGGTCTCCATTACTGAGAATCCAAAGATGTGCATTAACATGCCACATCCTTTGATTTACTGCAGAATAGAACATGAGCATCCCATGATAAAAATATGATATCTCTCAACTCATAACGAGTTTCTCTCCAAATCTTTTTGAGTACTGAAATAGACTAAAAAATACAAAATAGTGCGCAGTTCTATCCCTAAATCACACCATTTAATGAGTTTACCTTTTAGTGACTTTTTACATCACAATGCAATTTTCTCAGCAGAAAATCAAGCTGAGCATCTCTCAGTAAAAATATTATTTCTTTCAAGCCTCAAAGAATTTATTCATGAAATATCTTGTATTGAAAACTAGGCTCAAAACCAAAGCATAACATTATGGTCTGAATCCCAAATAATACATTCCTTCGGAGAAATAAATACAGTGCCATGCACTTCACAAAATAACTCACATTGCAGATTTCCAAGATGAATATTATCTCGTAAAATTGTATTTTCTCTCTCTCCCCTTGTGGAGTTTTCCTTTCAAACTAATTTTGTTTAAAAGTAAACACATAATGGTAGCACATATATTTCCACAAGCTTCATCTCACTTTGTTAAGTAGGCTTAATAATTATACTTTTTCAAGTCTCATTGAAGAACACACCACAATTGCAGAAAATTCAGAATGACCCCTCTTCAATCCAAAATTTTTATTCCTCTCTTCCAGTAAATATTTCTCTCTCAAATAAATTTCGTTAGAAACTAGACTCGAAATGGAAGTCTAAAAACTTTGTGTGAGTGGTAAAACATTATGTTAAGAATATAAATAAAATTGACTTCCAAGTCATGGAAATAATTTTTGTTACAGAAAACAACACTTGCACACCCTTCAATAAATCATTCATATCTTTCAAACCACAAGGGATTTCTTGATGAAACATTTTTTGTTTGAAATTAGACTCAATTTTATGAGTTATGGTAAAATTTTAGCAAAAAATAAGATCATATTATTGGTGAAAAAAATCATGGAACTTAAAACACAGTTTCTAGATTTTGCAGAGTCAAAACTGGCACCCTTCAATCATGGCTCTATAACTCTCAATTCCCTACGGATCTCCTTGTAAAATGTTGTAGGTAGATCCTACTCTCAAAGACAAAAAAAAATCACTGAACTCTACAATAGAAAAATACTTCATCATCTTCTTCATATAACTCAACCAAAATAGCACAGAATGCTCAATCTGCAGAGTGCCTTTCTCGGTATGTTGAATATTTCAATAATTCTTAACTGAGGTGTATTACTTGACCACAAAGATTATTAGTTTTCTCATATCTCATTCTCAAGGTTGATATTAACTCAATAAAGAGAAAACACATTTAATGGAAACAAATATCAACCGTACTCTGATACCAATGAAAGATCTCTCAGTGCGATCTTGTGAGGAATATTTTTTTTTTCTCACCCCTTTTCTTTTCTTCTCTTTTGGCAAAGATCACTTGCAAGTACTCTTATTACAATAACTCTTGCTTCAAAGAAAATATAAATTTAAAAATCCATGATCTTGAGAACTTTGATGCCATTCAACAAATTTTCTTTAATCAAAGAAATTACTGCAAATATTTTTCTTGAGAATGTAAAAAATATATAATTAAATATGCAAGAAACAAGAGAAGAATGCCGGAGATTACGTCAATTGGGCTTATTACACCCCACACCGAGTTACCACCATCGTATGATGCGGGATCGACGATCTTCATTCATTCTAAAACTGGAAAGCTGACCAAGCTCTCCAATGTAACCCTTATGCTTATGCAAGATCTTTAGGATCAATCCCCAAAAATACTGTGTTAAAAATTGTCCCTTCTTTATTTTTCTTCAGCCTTTGGACTTTGAATAAATTTGGGAGAGATGAGAATTTTTCATCTCTAATTGTAGAGAGATGGTGCTCCCTTTTTATAGGAGACCAAAGTATGGCGTGCCTCTTTTAAAGATAGAGTTGAGAGAGAGGGAAAGGGAGTTGACATAAATGGGGCGTGCCCCAAGATAGGGAGAAAGAGGAATGTGTGAGAGAGGTGAGAGAGATATGACCCTATAATATTAGGTTTAGGGTTTCTATTGCTTGTCTCACAAAATAAAATTTTACCGTCGATCAAGGGTGACTTGTGGGATGAGAGATCTGAGTCATTCATTCCATAGATACATTACGGAATGTGCTGAACCCTTATCCCCCTTTCCTTTGACCAGTATCCCATCAAATAAAAATTAATCAAGCAAATCTCATGCTCTATCCAAAAAAAAGAATTTACTAAAATCTCTTAACGATAGAGCATACTTATCAATTCAAAGTTATTTAGATAAGCCATATCAAAATAATAAAAACTTATCAACTTATTATCTCAAACTCACTTAAGATAAATCAAAATCAACCAATCCATAAAAATAGGGCATGCCTCCATGGGGATCGGCAACCCCCTAAAATAGGGGCGTGCCACCCAAGGGATGGCAATGGAGCCCCAAAAAATTTGGGTATAGTAGGCCCATATGCACAATGGACCCCCTAAAAATATCACATATTTAAAAATAATAAAAATAAATTTTAGAATATTATTTGAATTTTTAAATCATTAAAAATCAATATCTTTAATTTTAAAACCCAAATTTTTCAATTAAAATATCCAGTGATTTATATAAATTCAAATAAAAATTTTAAAATAATATGTACCATAAAAAAATATAATTAAATTAATTTGATAGGAAAATGATCTATATGGTCAAGGAATTAAATCAATAATGGAGCACTCCACCTTCAATTGTGGACTACAGACCATGCTTTCTTTACAATGCTGACCCAGTGTTGCCGATGACCCACAATCTAAGCAGAGGCTCATTACTGGGTCACCAAAGTCTGACCGATGCCCCAAGTGATCGCAATCCCAATCTGTGGATTTCAGGTTCTCCTCTAGAGACGAGTCAATGTCACCTAGTTTTGATGCGACCACAACTCTATGGTGTATAATGGTATCTCTCGCATATGCATACGCTTCACCCTAAAAGGTGCTTGCTCGCTTTCCTGAACAATCTATCGATATACATGCCGTGTAATGGTACATGGATGAAGCTTTGACCCCCATCTCTATAGGCCACAATCACACACAAGGGTCGCACAGTCCCTCGACTCACTCATCCGGACATTCTCCGACCTCATCAAGGGATAACCCACTAGAACCTTTATTGGTTTATGTTATATGCCCAAGCAACTTGGGCTTTTCCCAACCAACTGGCCTAGACTGTCAAGCACAGTTCGGTATCTGCAAACCTAGTTTGCATGATATGGTCTACGAGGGACCACACTCCCACTGAGTCCATGATCCACTATATCAAGTGTCTCCTCAAAATCACTTATAAGGCCTATAAAGGCCACACAAACCCAACAGAGAGGGCATCAAGCAAGTGGAGAATGGACCACCTCTAACCCATTAAAATTGATTTGAGTGCATTCATTTGATCTTGGGAAGATTGGAGATACTTCTCAAAGTAGACTTTCTAAACAACCTCCCCTCATCAAACTTTTTTTTTTCACAATTTTTATCTCAAAACCAAGTTTTGTAGCAAATACCTCCCAAATCAAAGTCATAATTTTTTGGATAAAAATACCCTTTAGTCAAAAAGTCACTTTTATAAAGGCGATCAAACACTTTATAATAGTGGTTCAACACTTTATAGAGGCAGTCTAACACTTTTTAATAGCAGTTCGATACTTTTTAATGGAGGCCCGACAACGTTTTCTCTCGGTCCGACACGTTTTAAAGGCGGTCCGACACTTTTAAAGGCAGTCAGGCACTTTTTAAAGCTGGTCCAACACTTTTTTCTCTTGGTATGACACTATATTCGTGAGTCCGTGGCCCAACATAATTTCTTATGTATGGGGAAGACATTTTTGTCAAAAAAAAAATATAACTTTATGATTTCGGAGGTATTGCGATAAAAGTTCATTTTTGGGTAAAAAATTCGAAATAAACTTAGTTGGGGGGAGGTTGTCTAGATAGTTCTTTTGAGGGGTTTTTGTAATTTTTCCTTTTATCTTATGCGTGTTAGTGTACTACAAGGCTTGAACGATATATTTCCAAATAAATAAATAAATCAAGGAGAAAAAAGAAAACAAATCGAGGCCAACAACTAGTGAAGTGATCAAAACGTTGGGGCTTAACTGGCTTATTGTGAAGGATGAGGTTTCTATAAGGCCTAGGCTTTATGAAAACAAAATTAACCCTCACCTCTAATCGTTGTTCGGAAAATACTTTCGGCTACGAAAATCTCCATGATGGCTCTAAAATCAAATTCAAATACCGAAGATGAAATTTGAAACTACAAAAATGGTATAGATCTTGCGGATCTATGAACATTTATTTTTAGGAAAAAATGGACGATCTACATAATTTGTTACAATATACACGTTTTTTAGAGTTTGAAATCCTATTGTTTTTAAAAAAGATCAGGGGTCAATTACCATTTGGTGTCTCATTTACCCGAAATTACGAGTACCACCTCCCTTCCCATGGCCCTTTTTCTTTTTCCCTAAGTTGCCCCAGTCCGGTAATGTAAACACTAGACATGGGAGCTATTCTCTCCTAGTTCTTTGTTGCTCGGTATTCGAAAGACCGGACAACTATCAGGTATCCAAAATTCCCAATTGAACTCTCTTCTCAATATATTGGGCCCACCATTATTAAGTTCATATGCTATTGTTCAAGATTGAATGCAAAGTCCCCAAAACCGCGATCCCATGGAATATTAGGGAACCAACTCATTAAAACACTAACCATCAGAACCCCATTGTAGATATCAAGCCACTTAGCCATCATACTAGAGGCCACCACATTTAAGGGTACGTTTAAGTAACCAGCTGCTCTATCCTTCATAGCGGCGAAGAACAGAGGCCCAACTGTGCAAATTAGGTTATCCTAAAGCATTCAAACAGAAGCCGCTTCGTTTGGTGTGGGATTCACCCAAAGTCCCCTACTCATTGAGGCGAAACCCTGGGTTGCGGCCATGAACAATTTAGAGAGAAAAAGCGCAGCTCCAAGAAGGTATGAAAGAGTACGTGTTGACTCAAAGAGAGTTTTAACAGGAAATCAAAGAATTCGAGGTTGTATGTGCATTTGGAGAGATTATTTTTTTGGACGATTTCTATTTGACGATTTCTATTTTGGACGATTTCTATTTTGGAGGCATTATTTTTTTCAAGATCATGGAGAATGTAATTCGAAAACTTATTTTCATTGAGTATAGCATATGTTTTGAAGAGGTTATATCCTTAAGAAAATTTTCCATCCCACCAATCCTCTTAGATTAAGTTTGGCCAAAGGGAGTAAATGGACATTGTCCCTTAAGAACACGAAATCTTTTCGCATATAAAAAAGGACGAAGTTTCAACGGGGCTGTGGCTTTGTAAAAAAAAACAAAATAAAGCCTCATCTCAAATCCTCATCCGGAAAGCACCTTGGGCATTGAAAATTTTTATGATGGCTCTAAAATCAATTTCGAGCAGCGCTAATAAACTTTACTTAAAAAATAATATAGATCTTGAAGATCAATAAAGACTTATTTTTTTGGGGGAAATGAATGATTTAGAAGATTTGTTGCAATATACACTATTTTTAGAACTTAAAATTCTAAATTTTTTCATAATCATAATGGTCAAGCTGAGATGATCGATTTAAAGGTCTATCAACACTGGATTTGCAATTTTTTTAATAGGACTGCAACCCTATCAAATCATTTTCTTATAGAAAAGGCAGGCATGCCATAACGCCTGCCACCTAATCTCTTTGAACGGTGATTCGCCGACTCAGTCTTTCTCTCTCCCATTTGTGGGCATTCTTACTGAACTGTACACCCTTAAGGCGAAGGTTTAGAGAGGGGAGTGCCTGTGCTTCAATTTCCTGAACTTGTCTCTCCTTTGAAAAAGTAAATCTTTTTCAATAAAATCATATGGGTTAAACCATGTGTTCCTGCACAACCTCAAGCTTTCTAACCTGAAGTTCCTAGTGATACCTACATAGATAACACTCAAGAGAGAGATATGGGTTCGGACTACGTTCACAAGCCCCATGCTGTGTTCGTGCCCTTCACTGCACAAGGGCACATATCCCCTATGATGCAGCTGTCCAAGCTCCTCCATGCCATAGGCTTCCACATAACCTTTGTCAACAACGAATTCAATCACAAGAGGCTCCTAAATCAAGAGGATCCGACCCGTTGATGGGCGTCCAAGGCTTTGTCTTCAAGTCGATCCCCGATGACGGCCTCCCTCCAGAATATCCCCGAGGCTTGCTACTACACCAGGCTCGTTGGAAATGGGAAATATTTGAATGGCTATTTTTGTTTTTGAGTAAATCAACAAAGTGGCTCATTAGCAATCCTCTCCATTAATAACCTGAACATTTGTTTCTACAGAAAAATGAAAATTAAAACTTCTTAAAGGAGACCTTTGATGCATAATGTTCAAGCATATCGAGAAAAAGTTCAACATTAAGCACAATACTCATCACAATTTATTGATTGGGATTTTGGTTTAGCACTATGGTTACGCTGTAACTCGATTTTGTTCAATAAATTTATTCACCTACCAAACTATAAATCACTATACTGATTAATTAAGAGTTGATATGCTTGCTTCAGGATTAGCTGCCTTGCTCCTTTTAGGGAGCTTGTGGCTTGGCTCAACAGTACAGAAGATTTGCCGCCTGTGAACTACCCGATTTCGGATGGGGCCATGAATTTTACACAGGTGGTATATTAGACTTATTCAAAAGTCCAGCCGCGTCTGCTGTATATATTTATGTATTTTCTCTTTTATTGTGATACACAAAAAATCAATTCGAAAATTTCCTCTCAGAGCACTGGTTCTCTGCCCTCAAATCTCTCTTATCTCTCTACCCCATGATCTCTCTATTTTAAGCATACCTAGCCGATCCAATAACTCTCTCCTTGCAACTTCACATCTCTCTATATCCAGCTGTTATGCCTTCTCCCTCATGCTGATGTGCCTCTTTCAGTGTGTGTGCATGCGAAAATCCTCCAAATCAAGAGGGCAGAGGGTGAAGTAGAGTCCAAGTATCTCTCCGGTCTTGGAATTGAAAGACAAAGGCAAGCAATTGTTGATGGTGTATACTACCTTTTATACAGGATCAAGTGTTGTGTGCAGAAGCTCTAAAGCTGATGGGTTGATTTTTGCAAATAAAGTACGAGAAAAAGAATTGACAAAAAAACAAGCAACAAGCAACAAGCAACAAGCAGGAAATAAATAACAGAAAAAGAACATCAGAATTTACATAGTTCACTCCAAGAGTACTACATCCATGTGCACGGGAAGCAGAAATCCACTATACCAATGAATGTTATATCAAAGATTTTAGAACAAACCTCGACAAAAACCCAAGTCGAGTAAATCCTTTTAAACCACTCTCTCTTCAGTTTCTTTACTTTTGCCAACCATTACCAACTGCACTAGATAGAGACGCGAGATAAAAAAGAAACGTACTTTCTCTCTAAATAAAAGGGGAATAACCCAGAATCTCTATGGGAAACGCTTCTCTACAAGAAACAAACAAACCTCTCAATTTTCGGGGGTCTAAAAGAGGCACCATCAAAATGTCTCTATCTAAATGAAGTTTTCTCCTTGCTAAGAGGAAATTGCATCTTAGCACATGAGGCTCTAGCTCTCTCTCTCCAGAGGAACTATCATGCCATATGGTAACCCAAATAGGGCACACGTTCTCTATCTAAAAGTGGCCCATTATATAGAGAAAATAGACCCACCAAAAAAGCTCACAATGGGACCTTTCCATTCATTCTTTTATGAGAAACTAATCTTTATCTCTTTAAATATGGGCCTTCAAGTTCATTCTAATCCAAATAGAACTTATCCCAATAACCAACTCCTAAAGATTATCTAATTGGTTAACAATCCCACAAAATATGAGAAGATCTTAGTCCCACATAATATGGATCAATCTCAATCAATCCCATAAAATATGAGATTTCCATATGTGGGTGATTTTGGATAGCACCAAATTCAACAATCTCCACCTTGATATCAAAATTACCTGTTCACCATGCCAACATCCATTGGATAGCTTCATGAATTCTTCATCTTTTATCAAACAAATTTCTTCATCAATATTGTTGAAAAATAGTATTTGCCATCAAATTTCTCCACCTCGAACTTTACATTCTAACCCTTTATTGCCTTACGATAAACCCCAAACTAGGGCTCTGATACAACTTGTTTTTCACGGAAGCTCTAAACCTGATGGGTTGATTTTGGCAAATAAAGTACGATAAAAAGAATCAATAACAAAACAAGCAACAAGCAATAAAACTAAAGCATGAAATAAATAACAGAAAAATAACATCAGGATTTACGTGGTTCACCTCAAGAGGGCTACAATAACGAGCACGACAAACAAAAATCTACTATACCAATAAAAGTTACATCAAATATTTTGGAACAAATCTCGAAAAAAACCCAAGTTGAGCAAACCCTTTTAAACTACTCTCCCTTCCTTTTCTTTACTTCTAGCAAAAATTACCAACAACACCAGATAGAGATGCAAGAGCAACGATAAACTTACTTTCACTTGAAATTAAAGAGAAACAACCCAAAATCTCTATGGGAACCGCTTCTCTACAAGAAACAAACAAGCCTCTCAATCTTCGAGAGTCTAAAAGAGGCACCATCATAATGTTTATGTCTAAAGGAAGCTTTCTTCTCTGTAAGAGGAAATTACGTCTTATGCACATGTGGCTCTAGCTCTCTCTCTTCAAAAGAACCACCATTCCCATATAGTCACCCAAATAGAGCACACATTCTCTTTCTAAAAATAAACCCTTATATAAAGAAAAGAGACTCACCAAAAAGGCTCATGTGAGGACCCTTTCTATTCTTTCTTTTATGGGAAACTAATCTTTATCTCTTTAAATATGGGCTTCAAGTTCATCCTAATCCAAATAGAACTTATCCCAATAACCAACTCCTAAAGATTATCTAATTGGTTAATAGTAATCCTACATAATATAAGAATATCTCAATCCCACATAATATGGATCCCACAAATATGAGATTTCCATATGTGGGTGATTTTGGATAGCACCAAATCCAATAACAAAGAATTGAATCCATCAAATGTCAAAGGCTTTCTTCAAGATTCTGAAACTTCGTTGGAAAGATGTAAATTGTGCATATCAGGCTTTTTCCAGGAACCTCTATAATTGAGCTGGCTCTCAGCATTGGCGAGACATAGGTTCATCCAAAGTGGCTCTTCATTGCCTCTTATACATAACAGTGTTGACACAAGAAAGGTGAGCAACATCACGAAGACAGAGAAAGTCGAGAATGGCGTAGTTGAGTTCATTATGGAGCACTCTCAGGTCTCCGAGGGCATCAGGTCTACGGACTCTGTAACAACCTTCCATATCCCCTTCCTCAAAAGAAAATCAATTTTTTAGTTTATTTTTTTAGTTATATTTTTTTTGTTGGGCTTCTGTTTCCATGTCTCAAACTTTTGTGGGGCTTTTGTGCTTAATATCATCTGGAGTTATTTGTGCTCTCTCTCTCTAAAATAATAATAAATAAATAAATTTCGCTTCTAAATTCGTGTCCTTTCTTTGCTGTCCTTTGCATTCCTCTTCAACCGTCATGACAGAACCCACTCTCCCATTGGGTTCTTCTCATGAATCCCCAGCCACCCCCATCCTCTGAGACAGGGCTTTCCAATGTTCTTTCTGGAATCTCTGCGAATGCTTATTCATATTCCCCACATTACATTCACCATTCGGATAGTCCTAGGACTATTCTTGTCTCCAAAGTTCTTACTGGCGACAACTATGACAACTAGTCGCATGCTATGCATATGAATTTGAATGCCAAAAAAAAATTAGGTTTCTTAGATGGTTCTCTCGCTTGACCTGCAGTAGATTCTTCTACGTTAAACCAATGGTATAGGGCCAATGATATGGTCACGTCTTAGTTACTTAATGTTGTCTTTGGAGACATTTCTGACAACATCGACAATGGTGTTTCAACACATGATATTTGGGTTGAACTGCGAGAACAATTCTCTCAAAGGCAAGCACCGAGCATTTATTAATTGTCTCGTTGCATTTTCACTCTCCAGCAACACAATTGTTGAATTCTCACATACTTTAGTAAGATCAAATCCTACTTGGATGATCTTTCTTCCATCTCTCCCACCATGTTCCTATTGTACCTCCTAATCTATGACTTCTTTCAAGCAAGAAGAACAGTTGATGTAATTGCTTATGGGCCTCAATGACTCATACAACACGGTTCGTAGCCAGATCTTTCTCATGGATCCTTTGTCGCCAGTAAACAAAGCTTATAATCTACTGTTGCAGGAGGAAAGCTAGTGCAATCTGCATGTTCAACCATAAAGATTTGTTGATAGCTCTGTCAGGGCTGCTACTCGCAAGAGCAGTCTTGCCCTTCAACATTCTTCAACATAGCAGCAATAACAAGGAAGAGGCTACACTCACTGTGGGCATGATAATCTCCTTGTCCAAAACTGCTGGTTACTCCATGGTTTTCCAAAACGCAAAGGCAACAACAGACAACCACAACGAGGTGAACGTCAACAACAACAACGTCCTCCTTTCAGTCGCAAATTAAGACCTTCTCGCAAGCTGCAACTGCTCAAGCACCTTCCAATGTGGGCCTACTAGCCAACACGCCTACTTTTGACTGTGATGTCTCATCCACTATGTCCATGATTTTCATACCTGAACAATACCACTGACTTCTCTCCCTTGTTACCTTAGGTAGCTCCAATTTCGTAGCCAATCTTTCTGGTAAGAACCATTTTTCCTTTAATGTCTCTACTCTTGATTGGATTATTGATAGTGGTACTATTGATCACATGATTGGTGATCCTTCATTATTATCACAGTCTACCCCTCTTCCTTCATCTAAACATGTTATTCTACCAAATGGACAGCACATTGTTGAAGGGTATTTTTTGAAACTTGTTATCCCCAGTATGCATAAGGAGAGAGCAATTTGTGACCTAGGTATGAGGGTACCACAATGCCTATGGACCATTGAAGCAGTAGTATAATAAATCCCAATTTAGAGCAGAATTTTTTACAATCCTAGAAGGGCCTAAAAATAATCAAAAGCATAGCTAATGGTCTCCTACGAATACCTGCAAAGTTTTGTCGTCGTCTGAAGAAGTTAAGGCTGATCAGACGTCAAAATAGTTTTCAAAATTCTGCCTCTAGCATGTTGAAAGAAGACTCTGTAACTACAACCCTATCACCGAAGCTTCAAATGATCACCAGACCGTCCCATTGGATTTAGAATGTTCGAAGACCCCAGGGTGCCAAGTTTCGGCTTAATTAGACGTCTTTGGACCAATCTGTGGCCAACTTACCAAAAATGGGTAGGCCGCCACAATCCTGGCGTACCCTCCGCTAACCAGCTTCCACTTACGGAAACTTTGTTCCAATTTTGGGCTGAACTTATCATGGTCATATCTCCTTCATCCTGGGTCGGAATAAGCCCAATTTTTGAGAGGATGCTTGTCTCATCGGCCCAATCGTTTTGATATATGGCATGCCCAATGGCATGGCTTGAGCCAAGAGAAATCAAAGAAAGAATACCGTCATGGAAAAGCAAAAGTTGCAGGAATTTCGAAGAGGAAGGTCTCCTTGAACAAATAGCCGCATCACAGTATCCGACTGACCTGAAAATGGATGCATCATGACCACAAGGTCGAAGACTTCATTCAGGTTAAACCTCGCATGTGATGAATGGTTAGATTTAATGTATTTCAGGGATCAAGAAGAGGCAATTTTCGGTAACTGGAATCCCAATTCCGATCAAAACCCCCAATTAAGAAAGTGGTCATTTGGGTTCCAAATCGAGCCATTCTTTTTGCAAAATGATCATGATGACCTGCTTGTCAATCTATAGCAAATAAATTAAGGAAAATAATCAAGAAATAGGTGAGATCTTGAATATAAAATTGCAAGATTCTCACAAACATTGACGCCTCAAGTTAGCAGCCAAAAACCTCGATTCATGGCTCAAAATCTATACCAAAATGACAACCTCACCGAGCTCTACAAGTTTTCAATATTATTTTGGCCGGACAGTGGCCAGAAGTGTTGGTTATTCGGCCTGTCAAGGCCTTAAAGCCAATAGTCTTAAACTCAGTGGGAGTTAGAGAGAGACTGAATCTAGGTGCTTGGTGCACTAGGGCCCAAATATTATACCTTGAGAATTTGAGGCATTGAGAGCATACGTTTTGAGAATGTGAACTCTCAAGGAGGTGTGAGGGTCACCTCCCAGTCAGGACTATATTGATTAGAATGTCTCATAGTTGATGTGATAAGCCAAGGCATGGAGAATCCAATCAAGAATAATAGAACCCAAGTATTGAAAAGAGTATTTGCCCCGCATGGAATGGTCGGCTAATGGGACTGGTTAGGTGCCTCGATCTTGCCTCCTCGGATCTAGATGATCGGGTGACATGTGTCTCGGGTTCGGAAGAACCTGGACCTGAGATCGCTCTCTTGGGAACCTTGTTCACAGAACAAGGGCAAATGTCTAACTAGTGAGAGAGTAATTTTGGATGTGAGGTGGGGACCAACCTCATATGGGTCTGTGACTTACTCAAGCAAACTTGCGTGGGCGCCCTCTTAGATCATGACGGAAAGCCCCCCAGCTGCTTCAGCTGGTTCGGAATTGCCTCCCTTGACCTGTAATATCCTTGTTTTCTGCACAACACTACTATGGTTAATTTGCAAGACAAGTGGGTGGAAGGACCCATTCTGGTCTTAGGGAAATGCACCTTCATATGGCTGAGAAGGTGAGAAATTAGGGTGATGAAGTGGAAGGTTCAAATAAAGATCGAAAAGAGAAGAGAACTTGATGAAGGGAGGAGACTAGCATGATAGCTAGACAGTGACCGACTCAAAGTGGTAGCAAGACGGGCATGGTATTCAGGACCAGCAAGACGACAATACTACTCGAAACCGAGGCCGATATGACTGTCCTAATCTGGTGTGGCAGCAAGACAGGTATGGTACTCAAGGCCAGCACGATGGTGATTCTGCTAGACAGCCAGACCGCTATGGAGGTACTAGACTAAGTCAACCCTCAGTCAAGTGAGAAGAGGAGAGTGTGAAGAGAAGGCGAGAGACGGCGAAGAGCTGGGGTCCCAACGGCGCTAGGTGTTGCCACCCACAACAGTAGAATAACTGTGTGGTGACCCTTGGACGGTGCTAGACACTACTGCTCATGGCTAGAGGGTGAGTAGTGAACTACGGGCGGTGCTGGGCATCGCCGTTAGTAACACAAGAAGGCAGCACAACCCTTTGCAGGTGGTGATAGCCTCTTGTGAAGCACGCGACGATAGCCAATTGCTAAGCACGCGACGATAGTTCTTTCCAAGGCATACGACGATAGGCATGGGACGTAAGAGAAACCTGTTGATGGCGATGGCACTGAATGCACGAAATTGGCTATCATCGTCTGTGCTCTTCACTGAGAGCAGGACGATAGGCATGCTCTCAGTGAAGGGCACAACAGGGGGAGTGCCCTATGGGCGGCAACAAGTTTCACTGTCTGTGCTCTTCATTGAGACATCGTGGACACATCTACGGGTGACGATGACCAGCGCCGTCTGCGAGCCTCGCAGAGAGACCGAGATGGACGAACAATGGTGGAAAGAAGCTCACGGATGGTGCTGCCATCGCCATCTGTGACTTGTGAACCCACAGGAGGGGGAAAAAGAAAATAACGAGGCATGAATGGTACTGCCACTGCAGTGCATGGCCTTTGAGGGAGGCTCAGACGAAGAAGAAGAATGAAAAGAAGAGATAGAAGAAGAAAGGGAAAAAGAAAAGAAAAGAAGAGAGAGCAAGAATTACCTTGAGCTTGGGGTATTGATCCAAAAGTTTCTCTCTTCCTCTCTCTCTCCAAATGTGAACCAACAATAGGCAAGATGAAAATTTTATTATGAAAGTGACGGGTTCTTCGTACAATAGTAGTATGTGATATATATAGAGTTGTGCCCAAACATGAGTGGATTGATCAAAATTAAACTTAATTTCTGAAAATGAAGATTTAATTGAATTAAAAGAAATTAGAAAAGAGAGAGAAAAATGACAGATTTGCCCCTTCCTAACAATTTGTAGAATTCCAAGACAGTTCATGTGCCCCCTAGAACGTGCATGATTTTTCATGGATGATCCGGGATTGTTTTGATGCCTATTTGATCAAAGACAATTATTTTCTTGTAAGGGCTCAGTATGGTGATCGATTTGATACCAACTTTGAGGCATGGATCATGTTTTTAGGGCACAATCATGGGTCTTGAAAGTTGGATAAATCTTGAAACTTTGGATCGATAGTATGTTCGTTCCATGATATTTTTCTATGATTTCTTTGCTGGATCACACTGAGCATGCCATCATGATCACGTGGCAATAAACACAGCTCGATTTCGTGTGCAGACGAGGATTTTGCAACTTTGGAGTTTTGACCGGAATTTGGAAATCCAGTGCTAGAAATTGTCGTCATTTCATCAGATTTGTGTGTAGAATTAAACCATTCATCATGTACAGGGTTCAGGCAAGAGATAGCCCTAGACCTTATGCACGCGATGAAACTGGTTTCATGTTGATCGGGCTCACGAGTGGTGTGATTTGGCCACTCGAGCGAGGTGCGGCGCTGCTGCTTTTCTTGCAACTTTCTTCAATGATCAATAACTTCCCTCCAACGTTTCTTCGTGCTCAGACATCATCGTGTGGTGTGCCATATATTGAAACGCTCATCTTTAAGTGATGAACATGCTCACCAAATTTGAGCATGATTCAACTCGAGACAGGTGAGATATGAGCGTTGAAAGTCACTATTCGTGACTACCCTTTTAATAGAGTTTAATTGCAGAGTGGCCACATGGGAATAATGTATGGCTCCTTTTATTTGTCTCTTTTGCCTATAACTTCTTCTTGAAATGTTCGTTTTGTAATTTGTCCCCTGGGGGTTTTCAACTGTGCCGGATCTGATGGCGGTCAGGATGCAAGAGGCTGATTCTGCCGAAATCATTTCTTTATCTGTATTGCCATAGATATGTCAAAATGCATTGAAACTTGGCGAGAGACTTTTACGATCCTCATGAAGATCTTGACCAGTTCTGTGATCATTTTGAGACTGTCAGAATTTTCACTGTTTGTTAGGCTTCATTGACTGGGGACCCATGATGATGAAAAATGTCGTCCAACAGCATGCCCTGCTGAATGTTGTGCTTCTAGAGAAATGAGAAGTACGATCATTAGGGAAATTTTCTCTGGCTAGCCACAGGACTATGTGAACACCGAGGAGATCCACGCAATGCTGTAACTAGGATGCTCATATGTTTTAACGCAATGTACGGGTCCATCAGTGGAGATTTTAGGGGAAGAAAATACTTTTGAGGGATCTGTTGAAGTCCTCACCCTCAAGGGACTATTTGTGATTCTGATAGCTTGAGGATTTCGTAGGGACCTCATTGGTCAGAATCGGGCCTATTTGGCGGCCAAGTGTTATGAACCTTTGGTTGGTTGGCATTATTTGCTGCTACACCAGGTTTGCTTTTGCTGATTAGGGTATCTCTGTAGGTCCCATCCAGCGGGGTCCAGTTGGGTGCATTTGACCTGTTTCGAAGATCTGGGCCTGCCGGCTAGGGGAATTTTGGCGAGGCAACCTCATAGGCCCCATCTTATCAGGTCTAGTCGGGGACTTTTTACAGGCCTATCCCGAAGATCTGGGCTTGTCGGTTAAGGAAGGTTTTTAGTGAGACGATCTCATGACGAGGAATAATCGTGAAGTCTTTGGTAGGTTAGGCCCTGTCTTCTTCAATTTCTTGCCTTCGTGATGGTCTTTAACATTTTGGAGGGATCTTTCGATCAACATCCTCACCCTCAAGAACTCTCTTTACTTTTGAAGTTGGAGTGTGGGAGATCTTATGAGGCTCTCACTCTCGAGTGAGCCATTTTTTTTTGTGATTGGATGCTGGAAGTTGAGGATTTTATATAGACCTCATCTAGTTTTATGACTGTTTGGTAATGGGGTGTCGGCTGAGGCTGTGGTACTGTGTCAACCTTTTTTGTTGGCCCAAGTGCTCTTTTGCGGGTTTTCACTTGAACAGGGGAAGCAATGCTGTAAGGACGGTTTTCACCAAGTTCCTTTATTTTTTGGCTCTTTTACCGATGACCTTGTGGTCATGTCCACCCTTTTCATCCATTTTTACTCATGACGCCCTTTTGGGGTTATCACCGTACTGGGGTTTTTGTCCTCATGAAACTCTTTTACTCATGATTTTGTGACCATGCCCGTTCATCATTTTTACTCGTGGCATTCCCTTGTCCAGGTACACCATGCCCATTTTATTTTGTGAATGCGTGTTTAGGGTCATGCCTTCGAGACCTGTACGAAGCCTTATAACATCATGTGGTTAGCAAGTGCACTATAGTTCAAGGTCATACAACTGAACCATAGTGGTGATGAATGACAGTCTGTAGAGGCCGTGGAATGAGTATGGTGATGGTTTTGACTCACTTTGAGAAGATGGCACAAGGCTATTATGAAATCTGGATGATGTACGAATGGTAGGTGAAAAGTAGTGACCCACTAACTAACGGCGAGTAGGGATAGCGAGATGGCTTACCGTTTTACGAGCATGGGTCAGACTCATTGGGGAATGTTTAATGATGGTGATATGAATGGACTCACTATGGAGGTAATGAACATGGTGCACACATGAACAAGTCGGTTTGGGAAGGCATGCATGAAGATGCACGTAAAGGGCGTGTGCACGTGTGTGGGGGTGTCTTTAAGGTCATGCCTCCTAGACCTGGGCGAAGCAGTTTAATGTCATGCGGCCATGACGTGCACTATAATTTAAGGTCATATAGCTTGGACCGTGGTTATGCAGTTTAAAGTCATGCAACTAGGACCTTGTAGTTTAAGGTCGTGCAACTATACCTCTGTTATAGTTTAAGGGAATATAGCACGGACCATGGCTGTGCAGTTTAAGGTCATGTAGTACGGACCATGGCTATGCGGTTTAAGGTCATGCAGTACGGACCATTGCTTGGGTCGCCATGTTGATGAAGCTCCATGGGGGATAGATCTGTGGATAATCTAACTCCCTGGGGATAAAATAGATAAGGTTATAGACATGCAGAGGGGTTTAGATGAAGATGGTGGCCCTACTCTTAAGCGAAAGTGGACTTCGCTGGGGATTAAGAGGGTAAGTGTGACTCCCTAGGGATGATGAGTAATGATATGCATATAACTCTGCTGAGAATGACAGGCCAGAGCACAAATGCAACCCCACTGGGGGTTGAATTAAGAATGACCCAAACTCCCTTGGGATAGTTGGTCGCAATAGGATGTTACTCTTACTGGGGATGTTGGTGCGAAACAGATCCATTGGGGATTGAAGGGGTAAAGCGTGATCCCCTTTTTCTTTTGGATACACATATCTCCACTGGGGATGTTGATGAAATACACCTAGCGAAGAAGTGGTCCATCTTACAATTAAACTCATGCGTATGAAATATTTGTCACGTAGTGTGTTACAGTTTTAAGGTCTTGTAGCTCAGACCATGGCTATGCACTTTAAAGTCATGCAACCAGGACCATGGAGTTTAAGATTGTGCAATTAGACCTCCGCCATCATTTGAGGTCATATAGTTTCGACCATGGTGCTAAGCTTTGTAACATCATACTGCCAGAACGTGCACTATGGTTTAAGGTCATACAGCTGAACCATGGTTATGTAGTTTAGAGTAATGCAACGAGGACCCTGCAGTTAAGGTCGTGCAACTAGACCTCCGCTATAGTCTCGGGTCATATAGTTTGGACCATGCAGTTTAGGGTCGTACTCCTGGACCATGGTTGTGCAGTTTAAGGACCTGCAGCATGGACCGTTACGGTGAGTAGGGAATGTAGCTCCATGGGGCATAGAGCCATAGTTGGGGACTCGAATCCCTAAGGAGTGAGACTATGGTGTAGGAATGAACTCCCCGAGGATGTAGGATGATGGTTCAGGTGGGCGTGCCATGGCATGCGCACAACACTAGGTCTTTGGATGGTGCATGCGGCGTTAAACCTTGGGTGAATCACACGGCGTTAATCACTTGGTAAGGCATGCGGCGCTAGCTCCTTGATGAAGTGCGCGGCAATAACTCCTTGTCAAAGCGCATGACGATAGCTTCTTGACGAAGCGCATGGTGATAGGTTCTTGGCGAAGTGTATGGTGATAACCCCGTCGGATCTCGGGCTTGACTTGCCCTGGCCTTGTCTCATTGCTGTCAGAAGCTGGGGACTGGAGCATCATTTTGAATTTATGAAGAGCAGTTTGTCGCACTACTGAGTATAAAAGGGGAGAAACCCCATTTTACTGTTGTACCGAAGGGTAAAAGAGAATTTTTAGAGAGAGAGAGAGAACCAGAGTTTCCATCAAGAGTTTCCCAGCAAAAATCTGCAGAACCAAGGCCTTCAGGAGTTTTCTAACTAGCCTGACCAGGTCGTGGGCATTCACGACGTGTTTTGCGAACGTTCTCAGAGAGTGTTGAGACCTTTTGTGCAGGGAACAGGGACTTGCGGAGCTTCGCCGAGCCTTTTTCGACAAAATTGCAAGAGTCGCAGTGGTGCTCTATCAGAGTTCTAGTGCTCTTTCGATCGTTAAGTTGCAGAAAGGTCGGGGGACTTTGACTGTCCTCTAGTTATCGAAAGAGAAGAAGGAGGAGCAGCAATGGGCTCACCAGAACCACAGTGAAATTTCGGTGAGTTGTGGTGAACTGTAGAAGTGAGAAAACAAGGAGAAAGGAAGCCCGCGGGGTCACAGGGGAACTTTTTGCAGTTTTTTGCTAACTTCAGTTATCAGCGGAAGGGTTTTCTAGCAAGTAGGAGTGAATTCCCGATGAATAGGGGAAGGTTGGTGAGAACTCGAGGCATCGCGAGGCCGTAACGGTCGAGGAGGAGAAGGGCTGTGGGACGACGAATGGTCACCCTCCGCATGTGTGGTGACAAGCCACACCGTGAGTGTCAGGTGCAGATTTTGAGGGACATGGTGTGCTGCCGCATGTGTGACTTGTGCAAACAGCTGGGGCACAAACATTTCTACTTTCAAACAGCGATAGCCCCGTAGACGTGAGACGAAGATGCCCCCTTTAATTGCGAGACGATGATAGCCCTGCTTTGGCCGTGAGACGGCGATAGTCCTCTTTTGACCGTGAGATGGCGATAGTCCCGCCTTCAACTGTGAGATGGCGATAGTCCTGCCTTCTGCGCATGGTGATACCATCTCAACGGGAAGACGATGATAGTCTTGCCATTAGTTATGAGATGGAGATAGCTTGCTAGCATTACGCCTTTGAGTGATCAGTCGGCGACACGCCTTTGTGAGCATACTTTTTGGCGACCACTTAGCATCCTTTGACAACGAAGCTTTTGATCTAATGGCCCAGCCTTTAGGTGCAGATGTGTAGAACCTCCCACAAGCAAGGGAGCTTGGCATCGATGAATTCACCGGCGAAAGCTTGGTGAGAGGTGAGCCAATCTGGCTCACTGAAAGCTTATGTGAATCTAGGTGGCGTTTGAGTGTCACTTTTGTTAGTGACCCCGTCCGATTTGGGGTGAGGGAAGATAATGACGACAATGTGAGGGTAGAGGAAGGGGTAGCCCTCCTACAATGCCTACACTGAAACATAGCCTCGAATGGGGACTTGTCGACTCTAGGTAAGAGGATGGTAAAAACCCCAGGCATGAAACGGTCTTCTGCTGGCCTGCGGGTACAAGGGGAGCACCATTACCTGAAGGGGTACTCTTCCTGGACCATAAGAGTGCTCAACCAAATTAGGGACATTCTGAAGCGTGCTTCCCTGCTAGACGCCATTCAGTGCTCGGTGGGCTACTATAATCGTTGGTCGAGCACGGTAAATGTGCTTTTAGAGACCTGGAGCCATGTTAGCAACACATGGCTGCTCGATTCGTGGAAAATCAAGGATATCTCTGCTAGATTTGTAATTCGTTGGTGGGCTGCCGCTCATTGGTAATATGTATGACGCGTTTGTGCCCCCAAACTCGATCATTTTTTGAGATGAACGAGTCGGGAAGGAAGACCCACCAGTTGAGCTTCAGGAGCTGTTTGGAATTTACCAGCTGCTCTGGTCAAAGACCAAGATGGGACGCGTCTCCTTCACCAAGTGGGTGGCCTTTTTCTATGGGGACTATGATGATGAAGCCGGTCCATCACCGAGTAAAGGGGAGAAAGAGGCCCCACCAGCATTTTAGCTGCGAAAGGAGAATGGGCACATCTTTCTGGCTGCTTATCTGGTACTTTTCTTGCGCAGTTTTGCTCTCCTCGGCGAAGCAAACATTATCCGTCCAGGCACTTTTTATGTGGCCTGTGACATGGCTATGGGGTGAAAATATGCACTTGCATAGCCAGTCCTTTGCAGTATCTTCTACAACTTAGGAGCCGTGCCTACGGGAAAAGTCTATAAAGGCGATGAAGGAGGGAATGACATAGTGGATGGCAAAGACTTCCCAGTGGACTTCAAGACATTGTTCCTCGTCCATTATGTATATGGTTGGCTTGGGGCTTATTTCCCAGGCACCTACCTCCGAATCGGAGAATTGGAGGAAATGATGTGCCCGTTTTTGCTGAGGATTGCAGGGCAGAAAGTAATCTTCCATACTCCCAGCCACGTGCGTAGTTTATTCTACAACGACCACCTCCACATGAGGAGGCCTGCCTTCCCGATAGGGCATCTCACAGACCGTGCCTTTATTGACGAGTTGGACAAGTGCCTGGATGGTGCTCCTACTTCTCATAAGGAGCTGATTTATATGCTGAGTGTGAGGGGTGGGGTTCTTCCCTATCATACCATTCACAGTGCGAAACGCGAGGGATATTTCCCTCATAGATTTGCTCGGCAGCACGTGCTCTATCAGGGCTGCCCATTCTCCGTATACTTTGTGAAGCGGCATAGCAAGGTAGCCCGTTGGAAGAAGGACCAGTTTGGAACCCACCGGGAGACTTAGCTCTCGAGGCACATTCGCACAACTTGGACCACGTGCTTGGATCTCACTAAGGTCAATAAGTATGCGCTTCCATATTTCAAAAGAAGAGTGCAAGTGACTGAAGCCCATGAACTCTAGTGGTGAATCACCAGCAAGGGGTATTGGGATGTTGGCCACCCCTAGAAAGGGGAGAAATCTCGCTGAAGAAAGGAGACGAGGCAGAGGAAGATGGCAAGGACTCCTTTGCGAGGTGTGGTATTCACCCTGAGCTTTCCTTGGGACTGGCGCACCCTTGGGTGGTCTCGCCAAATTGTCGTGGATAGGTCTCTGCCCCGGTTTCTCGACATGGAGCAGAAGACATAGAGCATTTTTGAAAATCTCTCTACTATTTTCAAATGGAAAGAGGGCTGCAAGGTTGCAGGGTATGAAGGTCGCCCAGTCCAAGATTTGAATGAGATGATAGGGAGCGGCCCTCATAGCAAACTCGCCGTCAGCTCTTCTCAAAAGGGTGCTTCTGAAACTACTGCACCCTCTCAAGCAAAGGGGAAGAAGAGGAAACTGGCTGCCCCGATTGTCCCTTGTGCACATGCTCGTCGGGCTTCAAAGAATAAGGGGCCCATGCGTCAAGTGGTCTGAGAACCGACAGATGGCTCTTCTCCAGTTGGTTCCTCGGAGTCTTACATATCTTCGGTGGCTTCTAATTCACCCTCTGCTCTAGAGGATTCATCTTATCTTTCTCCTGAGTCTTCCTCTGGCTCTCCCAAGGCTCAAGACGGTGCCGCAAATCCCACTGCCCCAATTGAAATTGCTTCAAACCAGGAAGTGACATCCATGGCTAAGGAAGAGGGCCCAGTCCCGATGGAGATTAATGGGGCAGTCGAGGCGGAGAAGGCCCCTGACGCTCAAGAGGTCACAGCACCTACCGAAGCGGAGGGTGAATTCATGAAAGGGGAAACTTCAAGAGAGCTTGTGGTCATAAAAGAGGCAGACACCTCAAGAAGGAGTGCTCAAGCAGCAGGAGGTGGCTGCCTCAAGTTATGCTACTTTGAGGGACACAAAGGCAGGACACCCTCAGGGATCAGGCTTGGGGGAGCCAGTTGTTGAAGTGGCTCCCCCAGAGGATAAGGGGGAAGAAGGAGAGGGATAAAGTGTCGAATCTTTCGAGGTGGAGATGGCGATTCAAGAAGAGAGGAAGCAAGGAGAAATCACTGCCCTAGGAGAGGAGGCTACTGTGGTGCAGCCAGACACTGAGGTAGTAGATCTAGCCAAGGAGGTTAGCCTTTCCCCGGCTGAGGCTGCGGAGCTTACAGAGGGTGAAGCTACATCACCTAAGCATGAGAGGGTCGAACCCGAAGTGGTCATGATAGGGGATCTAAGCGAGAGTGTCGTTGCTGAGGTACCATAGCAGCCTGAGGTTTCCCCTAAATCTGGGGAGCCTAAGGCCTTGGCTGCAGCTAGAGATCGTCCCGCTATGGTTGCTCCTATTGTATTGCCCAGACCCACTTTCAGCTGGCTGCCAGGCGTCATTTTTGAGATGCTCTGAACGGGCCTCCAGAGGCTGAAGGAGTTGTCTCTCGAAGAGCTTGGAACAACGATCCTACAATTGAGGGGAATCGTCTTAGGGAGT
Organism: Amborella trichopoda; assembly: GCF_000471905.2. Next base: position 4,126,820 of record NW_006500351.1, read on the forward strand.
GGACCCAAAGTCCTCCCTTACTTTGACAACATTGCCAATGAGCTAAAGGGATGGAGGATGAAGGCTCTGGAGGCAAAAAAGGCCACAACACGTCTAGATGGCTCACAGTTAGAGTCATTGGAGGCTTCCCTAGCACAGAACCAGGAGCTGGCAGAGGTCCAGGTAGGGGAGAAGGAAGCTACCATCTTTGAGAAGTCTGCTCTTGTCGACAAGCTGTAACGCGCCATAACAAGGTGCAGACCCTGAAGGCAAAGATTGCTAAGTGGGAATAGAAGCTTGACAATTTGGAGAAGGAGATAGCAACTTGGGAGGCCGAAGATAAGGAACTAGGCCAAAAGTTGTTGGACTCGAGTATTGCTTGGGTGAGCAGTTAGCCCTAGTGGAGCACGAGGCTGAGCTGGTGGATGAATTGAGAGTGGGCATCGAGCAAGAGAGAGCCTTGGCCAAAGAGTGCAAGGGGCGGTCAATGAGATCATTGGCCATTTTTGACAACATTTTCTTTCTATTTTTCTCTTTCTATTGTAGAGAAAAGACACTTGTAATATTCTCTTTGATGAATGAAATAGTTATTTTCTTTTTCTATGTAAGAGATGTATGTTATTTTTCCTTCTTTTTCTATTTCATTGCTTCCGCCCTTTCATAATTGGAGGCAAAAAAGAATAGCCCACTCCTTGCTTCATCTTTTGGCAGCCTGTTGTGGCTTCAATGACCTCGAATGGGGGAGTAGCTGCCTCCTCACCCCTTCGTGTTTGATAGACAGGGGCTCATAGTCCATGGTTCTCATGATTTGGTGAGCCTGTTCACTGTAAATACTCCAATCTGGGGGAGCCTTGGTTTTGATTCGAGGTGCATTGCTTTTGAGCTTGTCATAAGTCTTAGTCTCAAGGGCAAACTCCTTCAAGTGCTTTGAAGCGACACGCATAACCTCCAACTGATTATGGAGGCTACAAAGCTCATATCTCATCTCGGCTATGGGGTCTTATTCTTGAGAGCCGGAGGGCTGACTCTTGTCCTCTTGTACCTCTTCGGGAGCCTTTGAGAGATGTAAGACCTTGTCTTGGCCGTTTATGATCACCTTATTCAAGGAGGATGGAATTTGGAGTACCTTCCTTGGTGATTGGTGTGTCAATTCTGCTCCTAAAAGAGTAATGGGGATATGCAGAACATTTTGCTGGTTCGACGTATAGGTTACCCTCAGTGCTGAAAGGTCTACCTCTAGGGGTTCCTTAGTCTCAGGAGTTGCTTCTCGCTTACCATTTTGTTCTGGCAAATTAGAAGTAGAGGGGGAAGCTTCATCTCTAAGGGATGACACCATGAGCTCGAAGAGATTGCAAGGTATACTTGGGTAGATAGGAGTCAAAGGGAGGATCTTGCCCTGTCTTTTCCTCTTCTTTGAACATGTCCATGATCATTCACCTCAGATCTTCATCATCATGAGGCGAGGATCCTATCTCTCTCACAGGCTTCCAATCATCATCCTTTGACTTTTTTGGTGCTGGAAGGTTTGTGACATAGTACTTAGCATCGACATAGTGAGTCTCAGCTACTGGGAATGGTCTCTTATCAGCATAGACCATGTGCTGTCTCCCATCTCGGCTATACTTGAAGCATTGGTGGAGTGTGGAAGGAACCACCCCCTGATCGTGAAGCCAAGGGCGACTGAGGAGGACATTGTAAGACGTATTGGTGTCAATTACATGAAACTGAGCGTAATCATTGAGGTCAATTATCTTGAGGAGAAGACGAACTGTTCCAGCTGGCTTTCCTTCTGATTGGTTGAAGCCCTTCACGGTGATGTGGGTAGGAGTGAGATCATCGGATCCTAATCCCAATCGAGTGAGGATCCTTCTTGGGATCAGGTTGACTACTGACCCTCCATCCATCATGATCCGATTGATAGGGAAAGCATGTAATTCACCATTCAAGAAGAGGGGACGATTGTGAAATTTGCCTCCCAACTAATGGTCATCTTCGAAAAAAGGAGAATTCTAAGAACCCACTCAGAATGGTCGGTCAATCTCAATAGGCTGCACTTCAGTATCGTACACCTTTGGGCTAGAAAGAGCTAGCACCGAGGCATTCAATAGTCTCTAAACAACAGAAGGGCATCATAGATACTTAGAAGGGATGGAAGCTCTCTCAAGTGCCCAATTACGTCCTATTTCACTTTATCCTCATTAGTCTTTTGTGTTCCTGATTCAGTCATTGGTGTAGGTGGTAGGGTAGGTTTAGGAACAGGCTTCGATTGTGTTTTGGTTTGTGACTCTGGCTGACTTTGTTGTTCAGCCGGTGTGGTCTGGGTTGATGGGAAAGTAATAGGGACTTGTATTAAGAATATAGAGGTTTGAGGTTGAGGTTTTAGGGAAAAGTGAAGGATCAGAAAACTTGAGGACCTTGCGTTTTTGAATTGTGAGCTGAAGCTTCTTCCCCGATCTTATGCTCATTTGCCCCATGTTGGATGGTACTTTCAAGATCTGCACCATATGGGAGGCCTCCTTGGAACAAGGGTTTGAAGATGGCTTGGTGTTGGCTTGGGCCGTCAGAGCATTGACGACGGTTAAGAATCCATCCGCCTGGGCCATCATCTTTCTTAGGTGCTTCCGCTGCGACCTGATGATATTAGTGCCTTCGATCTCTCTATTAGAGCGTCGAAGTCTGGGCACTGTCGACCTGCACCTGTGAAAGAAATAGAAGAAGAGGGAGGAGAAGAAGAGTTAGAATGCTCTAGGTAGCTTTTTACGTCATCGCCAGAATTGGACATGTGCAGGGGATATTTTAAGTCTTGCCCCGGCTTTGATCGTTGTGGGGTGCTTTTAGCATCGTCACCTATATTGGACGACTGTCGAGCTGTTGATGACTCAGGGACGTCCATCTGATTGGACGACGGGATAAGGCGAGCTGTGCCTGGGATGAAGTCCTATGAGGTTGGTAGCGGAGGAAGGGGCTCGAGAAATTCTTTCTCAACTGGGGGCTAAGGAAGACGATTCCTTTGGTGAGATGACCTGGGTGCTCGATCCAGTAGTCACTTCGATTAATATTTTTAGGAGGGTGTGACCCTATTATAGGACTGTTGCTTTCCCTCGGCTTGAGACATTTGTGCCTTGGAGAGGTCCAGGGTTTGAGGGGCGACGTTCTTAGTGTCAGTCACGGTGACAGTCGCACTGATCACCTCTTTTTGCTGGTTGCTCTGATTGTTGGAGCGGGAGTTCGAGCTAGAGGGTTGCTGGTGAGATCCACCATGGTGCTTGGATAGACCTTCTTTACGAACTGCTTTAGATAAGAGCTCTGACGTGGAGGGTAGATTGGAGACCTCGACATACAGGGTGATCTTGGGCAGCATATTTCTTATACAGATCTGAACTGCTTCTTTTTCGGTCATGGGAGTGGCATGAAAGGTTGCCAACTCTCTCCATTGGGCAATGAACTTGTCAACCAGCTCACCAAGGTCTTGAGTCAGAGTGAGGAGCTCATTGGTCTCCATGTTTCGCTGGACTTCGTAGAAGCATTAGTAAAACAACTGCTCCATTTCTTTCCACATGTGTAATGAGTTTGGAAGTAGCTGAGCATACCACTGGAAGGCTTGCCCTTCGAGAGTCTCAACGAACTGACGGAGGAGGAGTCATCCGTTAGTCGCTGTCTCTCGATAAGCCGCTTAGAAGTGGGCGGTATGTTGGTGAGCGGACGTAGTACCGTTAAAAAGGGGGAGTTTCCCTTTTTGATAGTTTGGGGGAAATGGCACCTATTTAATGTACAAGGGGTACGAATTTTGGTATAGCGATGCTTCTTGCATGTCTGGGACCTTGTTCTTGAGACTGTAGGCCACCATGGCATCTATGTCGGTTTGGGAAACCCCGTGGGAAGCAAAGCTGTCTTGAGTAGCAGGTGGGGGAGTTTGCTTAGGAACTGTGTCTTCACCAGACGGAGAATCGGTCTCGTGGTGAGAGGAAGGGGACCTAGAGGCTTCTAGGCATTCCATCTTTTTGAGGATGGACGGCATCGTTACCTTGAACTTGTTCATCCGTTCTTCTTGGGTGTTCGTCCGGCTCGTTGATCAACATTGACCGTTTCTTTTAGAAGGTTAGAGCCAGGTGGAGTAGTGGATTGTTGGGGTTGGCGAGTCGTACGAGGCAAGTCAGTCTGCAGGGCCTCAGCATGCCTCGATTGGACTCGAGCCTTATACGTCGACCTTGTGAGGACCAGTTCTCGACGATCTTGGGACCGTGGCTTCAGGGCAGTGTTCACCGAGCAATATTCATGGACCTGCTCAGGTTCTGAAATTCGAAGAGGGAAAAAAGGATTATGAGGCAAGAGGTAACCAAGAGTGGTAACCTCAACTTTCTTAGAGGTTTCTCTTATCAGGATCTGCAGGCCCCTCTTCTGTTTAATCTTGAGGCTGCTGTGGATCCACCCCAGAATTGGGCATGAGATTTAGACTGCCCCACTTTTCTTAAGCATGCGAGGGCTGTGTCTATTAATTGGAGCAAATAGTGGGGAAGGAAACCTGGGTTTCTTCCTTGGAGGCTGGAGGCCTCTGTCAAAAATCAGACCGTTGCCCCAAATTCCATTGTGGTGTCCGGGTGCATGCTTGACTTGAGGCGGCTGACTCAAGATGATACTCTAAGGGAAAACCTTTAAGTACCAGGTATCGAGGTACTTGCCTGATGAAGGAAGAATGACAGAAGAAGGAGTTGGTTCATGACTCCGCCTGAGTCGAGATCAGAGCGAAACATGCAAAGCTGATGTGAGTTCACCTTGAGGTTAGCCGTTTGGGTGACTTGGGGGTCAACCCAGGCCCGGTCAACTGGCTTGACCTTGAGCTTGTGCTTGTGAGGGACGAGGCAGAAGCTTATCTCTTAAAGGTTGAAGATGTGTGTGCTGAGAGGGATGACAGAGCGGTTGACCCTTGTTCGCTCGAGCAGACGCAAACTTGGCGCTGCCCCGAGCTGTGGGATGCAAATGTATGTCGCATGCAGGGTGGCTCGAGAAGGCCCAGCCCTGGACGTGAGCTCAAGGCAGCATGAAAGTTGCCCCAAGGTGTGGCTCGAGTGGTTGGACTACGAGCCTTGAGGTGTGTGTGAGAGGTAGCAGCTGTAGAGTCTCTGCCTCGATGCATCAAGCCTCTAGATATAGAGGTTTGGAGTGGTGAAAGAGTATGGGGGATTGCCTTACGGTGATCCTCAGAAGCGACGTTAACCTCTTTGCCTCTCGCGAAAGCAGTCGGGGCAGCCTTTCGATGTACCTCAGCAATATGACAGGCATGAGACTTGCTTGTAGCAGGGTGCATGCTGTGTTCGGTAGCAGTTGTGCTACCAATGTGGGGAGCCTTAGTGGAGAGTCCACCAGGGCGAGAAAGCAGGGAGTCAAGGACCTTTAAGTTGCTTCTCGCACTGACCCAGAAAAGAACCTAGGAGCCGGACTGTGAGTCTTGACTCAGAAGGAGTGTAGGGAAGAAAACTTGAGCAGTTCGCTTCCTTGAGATAGTCACGAATGTGGGGATAAGAAAGTCCCCCGACCCCAATGAACGGGTTGAATAACCCAGATGTCATAGAATGTAATACAAAAAGTTAAAGGTGATACTGAGTAAAAACGAGCGAACCGACGAAGGGGTAATAATTCCCCAGTGAAGTGGCCAAGCTGGTTAGGTACCGATCTCGTCTCCTCGGATCTAGGTGATTGGGTGACACGTGTCTCGAGTTCGGAAGACCTGGGACTTGAGATCACTCTCTCGAGAACCGCATTAACAGAACAAGGGTAAGTGTCCAACAAGTGAGAGAGGAATTTTCGATGTGAGGTGGGGACCAACCTCACCTAGGTCCTTGACTTACTCGGGCTGACTCGCATGAGAGCCCACTTAGATCACGATGGAAAGCCCCCCATCTACTTCAGTTAGTTCGGAATCACCTCCCTTGACCTGCAATCTCCTTGTTTTCTACAGAACACTACTATGGTTAATTTGCATGACAAGTGGGCCGAAGGACCCACCCTTGTCTTAGAGCAATGCACCTTCATATGGATGAGAAGGTGAGAAATTAAGGTGATGAAGTGGAAGGTTCGAATAAAGGTCGAAAAGAGAAGAGAAATTGATGAAGGGACGAGACTAGCATGACAGTCGAATAGTAATCGACTAATTGGTAGCAAGACAGGCATGGTATTTAGGACCAGCACGACGATAATACTACTCGAAATTGAGGCTGATATGACTGTCTTAATTTGGTGTGGCAGCAAGACGGACATGGTACTCAGAACCAACACGACGGTGATATTGCTTGATAGCCAGACCGCTATGATGACACTAGACTAAGTCGACCTTCACTCAAGTGATAAGAGGAGAGGGTGAAGAGAAGGTGAGAGACGGCAAAGAGATGGGGTCCCGACAGCGTTAGGTGTTGCCACCCACAACTGTGGAGTAGCAGTGTCGTCACCCTTGGACAGCGTTAGACACTACTGCTCACGGTTAGAGTGTGAGTAGTGAACTACAGGCGGTGCTGGGCATCGCCGTTGGCAACACGAGAAGGCAGCATACCCCTATGTGGGTGGCGATAGTCTCTTGCGAAGCGAATGTCGATAGTTCTTTTCAATGCACACGGTAATAGGCATTGGTCGCAAGAGAAACCTGCATACGATGAAGGGCACTGAACGTATGAAAGAGGCTTGCAGATGGTAATAGGCATCGGATGCACGAAGGAAGCTCACAGACGGTGATAGACATCGAGTGTGCGAAAGAAGCACATGGACAATGATAGGTGTTGCCGCGATCTCTCCTTAACGGCGACAGGCATAGTTGCCTTCGATAAGGGCGCAACATGGGGAGTCCCCTACGGGCGGCAATAAGTTTCACCGTCTGTGCTCTTCATTGAGACGTCGAGGACACATCTGCGAGTGGTGATGAGCAGCGTGTCTGCGAGCCTCGCTAAGAGAAAGAGATGGACGAATAGTGGGGAAAGAAGCTCGTGCATGGTGCTGCCATCGCCATGTGGGACCTGTGAACCCACAAGAGGGGGAAAAAGAAAACAAAGAGGCATGCACGACACTGCCACTGTCGTGCATGGCCTCTGAGGGAGGCTCAGACGAAGAAGAAGAAGAAGAAAAAGAAGAGAGAGAATAAGAAAGGGAAAAAGAAAAGAAGAGAGAGAAAAATTTACCTTGAGTTTGGGGTACCAATCCAAAAGTTTCTCTCTCCTTCCTCTCTCTCTCCAAATGTGACCCAACAGTAGGCAAGATGAAAATTTTATTAAGCAAGTGAAGGGTTCTTTGTACAATGGTAGTACGTGGTATATATATAGTTGTGCTCAAACATGGGTGGATTGATCAAAAGTAAACCTAATTGCTGGAAATTAAAATTTAATTGAATTAAAAGAAATTAGAAAATGGGGTGCAAAATGATAGATTTGCCCCTTCCTAACAATTTCTGAAATTTCAAGACAAACCTTTTGCTACCCTAAGACGTGCATGATTTTTAATGGATGATCCCTGGTTGTTTTGATACACATTTGATTGAAAGATGATTGTTTTCTTATAGGGATCGGCATGGTGATCAATTTGATACCAACTTCGAGCCATGGATCATGTTTTTTTGGCACGATCATGCATGTTGAAATTTGGATGAATCTTGAAACTTCATATCGATAGTGTGCTCATTCCTTGATGTTTTTCTGTGATTTTTCGCTGTATCCCACTGAGCATGCCGTCATGATCGCGTGGCAACAAATGCAGCTCAATTTCGTGTCGGAACGAGGATTTTACAACTTTGAACTTTTGGTCGGAATCTGGAATTTTTGTATCAGAATTTGCGGTCACTTCATCGGTTTTGTGTGCAGAATTCGATCGTTCATCATGTACGGGGTTCGGACTAGTGATAGCCCTTACGCTCACAATGGACCTAAGTTCATATCGATCAGGCTCGCAAGCGGCATGATTTGGCCACTCGAGAAAGGTGCGACGTTGCTGATTTTTCTACAACTTTCTTTAAGGATCAGCAACTCCTCTCTATCGTTTCTTCATGCTCGGGCGTGCCACATATCAAAACGCTCGTCTTGACGAGACGAACTTGCTCACCAAATTTGGGCACGATCCGAATTGAGACATGTGAGATATGAGTATCGAAATTCATTGACCGTGACTGCCCCTTTAGTAGAGTTTGCTAGGTGGCTGCACGGGAATAGCGTGCGGCTTCTCCTGTTTTTCTCTTTTGTATATAACTTCTTCATAGAATGTCTGTTTAAGCTGTAATTTGCCCCTTGGGGGTTTTCAATCATCTCGGATCCGATGGTGATAGTCCTACAACAATTTGATGCATCAAAAATATAGTTCTAGTTATAGGGTCCGTTTTAGGGTGCAATAGGCTAATTCGACCAAAATTATTTATTTGTCTGCACTATGTTGGACATGTCGGAATGCGACGAAACATGGCAAGAAAAATTTAGAAGTCCTCATGAAGATCTTGATCAATTCTGGGGTCATTCTGAGACTGTCGAAATTTCCACTGTTTGTTAGGCTTTATTGATCGGGGACCCAAGATGATGAAAAATGTCTTCTAATAGGAACATTAGCTTATATCCTAATATGAGACCATTCCATGGCATGTGCACCCACATTCGTATGGAAAAGTTACTCTTTTATAATATTATCTGACTTAGAAGATCTAGTGTATATGTACTTTGAGAGGACCCCTGTATTTGAATAGGAACATGTCCCATAAGGGTGGACTTGTAATCCATTGAACCTCTGGTAACTAAAAGCTCTGGCTCAACGATTTGATGTGAACAATTATATGTTCATTCCATATACTGTGCAGCATAGGTCCATTGGCTTGAGACACCGGTGGAACGCTATTCGGGTTAGCCCCATGGAAGACTCCGACTAGTGTTATAAGTCTAGAGCTCTCATTTACCTTTGGCTCATTTTAATCTAAAATTAATGATAATTTTTTTTTATAATGATGAGAAATTTTGTAATAATTTTGAGAAATCATTTAGAAATTTTTTGAGATTTTTTGATAATTTTTCAGATTTTTTTAAACAATAAAAATATGATTTTGAAATTTGTTTGACATAATTACCAAACAAAGACATTCTATGGAGATGCCACATGGATCCCAAGTGGCCATAGGGATGCCACGAGGCACCCGCACCTTCCCACTCGTGGATTACATTATACTGACATCATATCCATGTCGGGACCTATTTGTCATTAATTCTTTTATTGGTATTATGTTATAACATGTTATCTTGTTATTTAAAGTGTTATATCTTGTTATAACTTAAGTTTGATTTAAGTCACATGTTTTTGTTGGCTCATATGTGTCATTTTTGGCATGTGTGAAGTCATGGGATTTTGAGAATTAATTTAATTCATATTATTATCGACATGTAATTTTGTAGCATGTGGGTATATCTTATGTGGCATCACCTTATGGGCTTGGTCCAAGTGAAACTTTAGTGTTGTAAAAATCCTATTGGTGATGTCATACGATATTTTATTCACATGTGTGGATGTCCCATATTACCTTTATATTCATGTCCTTGTATTCTAGTACCTCTCACAAATTATTCAAGAACCATGGGCTTAAGTGTAAACATGAATTTGGACTTAATGAGAAATAAAACATGGAGATAAGGGCTTCAAGGTAAAATGACTCTAAACCTAGGTTTTATGGAGTGAAGGGTATCAAAAGCTCATCCATTGACCTTGGTGATAAGATATGAATGAGTGGCTTGGATAGAAGCCTCTCATGTGCCATTGATCTAAGGCATCAAGGTTCAAGATCAAATTCATTTTTATGCTCTAAGTATAAAAGTAATTTATGGGATCAATTATAACCCTAACTTGAGTATTCACTTCAAAGAGAGAGAGAACGCCTTTACAAAAATGTAGCCACCAATGAGACTATTTTCTTCCTTGAGTTTTCATTTGAAACCCTTCCATGGAGTAGTCCATCATTTATATGATCAAGCCCATACTATTGCCTCATTAAGGTATTGATTTTTCTTCGTATATTTGTAATTCCTACATCATTTCCATTATCAAAGCTTGTTGTAATTCTTAATTTACAGTAGCTTTCTTTATTTTTAGTCATAAAAACTTGATATTTGAAGAGTCTCAAAGCAATAGTGTAGTCCATACACATAATATGTGTAGACCTGCTTGCTTACTCCCTGATCTTGAGTAGTTTCAACTTGATTTCTTGATCTTATTTTTTTGGAATTTTTACTGAGAATATACAACTAATGAGAGGTTTATTTCATCATAATTGAGCATATGAAATAGTCCCTTGAGTTCCTTTTTTTTTTTAATGTTGAAATGTTCGTGTGGTCCCTTATGGACCACATGGTGTAGTTTTACCATAACTTCCTGATTTTATGTAATATCTCTCTTTAACTTTGAAGGGATATTTTGATACATGTCTCTCTCATGATTTGATCCCCATTAAGTAACATAAAAGTGATCATTTTCTTCCCATTGGATTCATCTCCTTGAGTTATTATTATCACCTGTACTTTAGACAATGGGACAAAATTAAGTCCTCAAAAGGCCCTTTCGTGGCCCAGGCACAAGGGGTTCAAAACAAGGTTTCCCCATGTATGTTTAAATGTTAATTTTATGTATTTATAGTTATTTAATAGATTCATGATTAGTTAAATTGAGTATGTTGTGTGTATATTGAGATTGTTATTTAATCTTGTGGTATGAACTTTATTGTTACGCGTTATGGTTTATGCGAATTGAAATCTTATCGAATTATTATGAGACATTATGATATATGATGAGGCTGAAGAATGAAGATGAAATTATCATATAATTTTGATATAATGAGGAATTGCAAGTGCAAGTCATGCAATATGTTGTAGAGATGTACATTGTGAATATTTGAATACTTTATTGAGCTAATTGTATTTTTGAGTAAGGAATTTGTAAGGGACCTATTAGGGTTAAATTTTATTATTCAAATATGTATAAACCATGTTTGTAGGCTGGAATATACGTATTATGGTCTTTTATTGAGATACTCATGCATTTTAACCCTTGAGTTTTTATACAATGAAATTCTTTTAAAAGATTGCATTTCTAGCCCATTGGTATTATACCACCAATAGGAAGGACTCCATGACAGCCACGAGAAGTTCACGTGAGTTCGTGGCCATGGCAAGGACTGATTTGAAATTACTTAGCTTGTTGTGGGCGAGGGATACAATCATCATTTTGTTCCTAATTTTTAGCATTTGTTTAATTTAGAAAATGTCTATTTTTTAGTAATTAGGTTAGTTTTTGAGCAACCCATGTTTCCCATGGTTGCCTACATAAATCCAGCTTGTAATAACCTAAGGGTTGGCTCTTTTGACCTACTTGGACCAATTAATTCATATTAAGTGTTTCCCCTTTATTATTTTCGTGTGCCCTTCTTGTGGAAAAGAGGAGAGAGAATATTTTTTTCACTACTCCTGGTCTTAGTTGTCGAGCTAAGATCTACTAGGTAACCTCACCTCTCTCCCACGTGTGAATTAGGGGGAATGGTAACTAGCCCCGACTTTCTCTCTTTCTCTCTCCTCTCTTTTCCTCTCTCTTATTTCTCTCTCCTCCTCTCTCATCTCTTTCTCTCTCCTCTTCTATTTCTGGCCCCTCTTCTTTCTCTTCTCTTCTTATCTATCTTTCTCTTCTCTCTCTTTTGCTTCTCTCTGCTCCTCTCTTTCCTATCCTCTCTCTCTTTTTTCTCTCTCCTCTTCTTCTTATATCTTTCTCCTCTTTCTCTTCTCTTCTCTCTCTTTGAAAATTTTCCTTTGGCTTATTTCTTTTTTCTTCCTAACCACAGGACCACGTGAATGCCGAGGAGAAATCCACGCAATGCTGCAAATAGGATGCCCAGACGTTTGGACACATTTGTCGCAGATCCATCCGTGGAGACTTTGGGGGAGAAGAGACTTTGAGGGATCTTGTCGTGGTCCTCACCGTCAAGGGACCATATGGATTAGTTTTTAATGTCTTCACCCTATCAGACAGCTTTGCGACATGGAGAGATTGGTATTTACAGTCCTTACCCTATCGGACGGTACTCTTGGGAGCCATTTGTGTTTTTGATGGATCTTTTGTTCATTGTCCTCACCCTCGGTACTTTTTTTTCTTTTTGATGTTGGGGGATCTTTTGCTCATCGTCCTCACCCTAGGGACTCTTTTTGTTTTTGGAGGGATCTTTCGGTCATCGTCCTCTCCCTCAAGGACTCCTTTTTATTTTGAAGGGATCTTTCGGTCATCGTCCTCACCCTAGGGACTCTTTTTCATTTTGGAGGGATCTTTCGGTCATTATCCTCACACTAGGGACTCGTTTTTATTTTGAAAGGACCTTTCAGCCATCGTCCTCACCCTAGGGACTCTTTTTGATTTTGGATGGATCTTTTGGTCATCATCCTCACCTTGAATGACTCTTTTTTATTTCAGAATTTGGGATATCTTGTGAGGCTCTAACTCTCAGGCGAGCTATCTTGTGTTCTGATTGGATCATGACAGCTGAGGATTTTGCCAGAATTATGTCTGTTTAGCAATTGGGCACTGACTGAGGCTGTGATGCTGGTGTCGACCTGCTTTATCAGCCCAAGTGCCCTTTACGGGTTTTCACCTGGATTGGGGAAGTGGCGCCGTAAAGACAGTTTTCACCAACTTCCTTTAGTTTTGGGCTTTTTTACCCATGACCTTGTGGCCATGTCGACTATTTTTATCCGTTTTTGCTTACGACACCCTTTCAGGTTTGCACTGTGCCTGGGTTTTATTTTTACGAAACTATTTTACTCATGGTTTCGTGACCATGCCCGTCCGTCATTTTTACTCATGACGTTCCCTTGTTCAGGCTTGCCCGTTATTCTTTTTTTTTGTCTCTTTTTTTTTGTGAAGGCGTGTTTAGGGTCATGCCTTCGGGACCTGTGCAAAGCATTTTAACATCATGCAGCCAGGATGTGCACTATAGTTTAAGGTCATACAGCTGGACGGTGGTGGTGATGAATGACAGTCTATTGAGACCATGGAGTGAGTATGGTGGTGATTATACTCACTTTGGGGAGATGGAACGAGGTTGCTTGTGAAGGATGGATGACGTATGGAGGGTAGGTGAAAAGTGGCGACCCACTAGCTGACGACGAGTATGGATGGCGGGATGATTCGCCATTATGTGAGTATGGGTGAAACTCACTGGGGAATGATGGATGGTGGTAATGAAGTGAATGGACTCACTGGGGAAGAAATGAAGGTGGTGTGCGCACACGATAGGGTCGGTTAGGGAAGGCATGCGTGAAGAAGCATGTAAAGGGCATGTGCGCGTGTGTGGGGGGCAAGTTTAAGGTCATGCCTCCAGAACTTGTGCAAAGCGGTTTAACAGCATGTGGCCAGGACGTGCACTATAGTTTAATGTCATATACCTTGGACCACAACTACAGTTTATGGCCATATAGTTTGGACCACAACTGTGCAATTTAAAGTCATGCAGCTAGAACCATGCAGTTTAAGGTCATGTAACTAGATGTCCGCTACAGTTTAAGGTCAAATAGTTTGGACCACACAGTTTAGGGTCATGCTCCTAGACCACCGCTATAGTTTAAGGTCATATAGTTCGGACCATGTAGTTTAGGGTCATGCACCTAGACCATTTAGGTGGGTCGCCATGTAAGTAAAGCTCCATGGGGGATAGAGACAGTGGTTCAGTGAGAAGCAGACCCACTAGGGATTAATGAGGTAAATATGTCTCGACGAGGATAATGGGCAATGGTATGCATTTAACTTCGCTGAGAATCACAGGTCGGAGGACAGATATAACCCCACTGGGAATTGAAAAGATAAGAATGACCCTAACTCCAATAGGGATAATGGGCTTCAATAAGGACGTGACTCCTACTGAGGATGAGGGACAGTGGCTTGCATGTAGCTAGACTGACAGTCTAAAGTACAGGTGTAACCCTAATGGGGATAGTGATAAAATACACCCGGTGGAGAGGTACGTCCATTTCACAGCTTAAAGTCATGTGCATGGATTATTAGTCACGTCGTTTAACGTCTTGCTATAGGGACATGCGTTACAAATTTAGGGTCTTGTAGGTTGGACCATGGCTATGCAGATTAAAGTCATGCGGTTAGGACCATGTAGTTTAAGAACATGCAACTAGACCACCGCTATAGTTTAAGGTCATGTAGTTTGGACCATGGTGCTAAGCCTTTTAACATCATGTAGCCAGGACGTGCACTACAGTTTAAGGTCATCCAGCTGGACCATGGTTATGCGGTTTAGAGTCATGCGGCTAGGACCATGCAATTTAAGGTTGTGCAACTAGACCATGCAGCTTAAGGTTCTGCAACTAGACCTCCGCTATAGTCTAAGGTCATATAGTTTGGACCATGCAATTTAGGGTCGTGCGCCTAGACAATTTAGGTGGTAAGGGAATGTGACTCCATGGGAGACTGAGCCGTAACTAGAGAATTGATTCCCTGAGGATATGACGACTGTAGTGCAGAGAATGGGACCCCTGGGGATGCAGAATGGTGGCCTGCTCGCTGAGGATAATAGGTCCTGATCTCGGTGTAGCTCCACTGGGAACATCGAAAAGACCCCAGTTGGTAGTACTTGAATCTGGGTTACGCACGACACACCATGCTAGGCTGAAGCAGATGGGCGACTCTGGGATGGGGCTGAAGCGTGACGCTAAGCCAAGGAAGACGTGCAACAAGGCATGAGAAAAACACCGTGGCGTTAAGATATTAAGGAGGCACAAGACGTTAGGCATTTGGTGGATCACACGGCGTTAACTCTTTGCGAAGCACATGACAATAGTTTCTGGTGAAGCGCACGACGATAACTTCTTGTGAAGCGCACGGCGATAGATTTTTGTGAAGTGCACAACGATAGGTTCTTTAGTAAAGCACGCGATGCTAGGCATTAGAGAAGCACATGATCACCGGGTGTTAAAGCATAGACGACAGCAGGTTCATGAGGCACAGGCGGCAGCGACTCACATTCGGGGCTCGGGTTTGACCTGCCTTGGTCAGAGCTTATTGCTGTCGGAATATGAGGATTGAAGGGTCATGTCGAGCTTGTGAAGGCCAACCTGTGTAACTCTCATCTATAAAAAGGTAAAACCCCATTTTACTATTTCACTTTTGGTAAAACAGTGTGAAGGAGAGTTAAAGCGAGAGAGAACTCCCAGTAAGAAAATTTCGACGAAACTGTAGTGCACAGGGACCTTCTAATCCAGCCTCGGCAAGTTTGGAGGATATTCCCTAGGTGCTTACGAAAGTCTTCAAAGAGTGTCAGGGCTTCTGCGGAAGGTAACAGGGGCTCTACAGGGATTCACCGAGATTTGTTTCGGTGAAGAATGGTAGCCATTGAAGCTTATTGTGAGAGAAACAATGGTTCCTTTTGGTTGCAACACCATTTTCGGTGTGCACAGGGACTCCTTGGTGGACTTCTGGTAATCTTGCTGCCACCGACAGGGAAAGAGAAGGTACAGTGGCTCTACGGGAATAGACCAGGGGACTCCGGTGATTTTCCTGACGGTCCTGTGGTGATCGGCAGGTTGCAGAGGCCTCGAGGTCACCAGAAGAGAAAACAGGGAGTGCTGGCACATGCACAAGGTTTTCCGGTGAGCCCCTTGACGACCCTGTGAATGCTGTCAGGGAGAACGGAAGCTGAACAGTGGTTCTGGCATAAGCTTTGCAATTTTTTGACACCTGGACGAGTGTGGAGAAGGGAGAAGGAAACCCGCAGGGTCACAGCGGAGCTTCTACGGAGATTCTGATGGTTTCTCGTTATTCCCAGCTGCCAGTAAGGGGAAAGAATAGGGTCAGACAGAGGTTCTTGACGGATGGAGGAGAATTTTTGGCAAAACCTGAAGGGTCGTGGGGGAGCCGAAGGTTTTGAGAAGGTGGACCATCAACGAGGAGAGACGGTTGGGGAAACCGTAGAGGCACGAGGGTTAATGCTCCCTGGGAATTGGGAATGGTGGGAACCGGGGCATCGCAAGGGCGTGCATGACATTAAGTCGCATGAAGTGCTGCCGTCATGGTGTTAAGTTGTGCGCGATGACAGCCACGCTCGGTAGTATGCCGCTCATGCGGGGTGTTGACCTACCCGTGATGATGGCAGTGCAAGACGTTGAGCTGCTCGCGGTAGTGGTCAATTGCGGTGTTGAGTTGCGCGCAGTGATGACCATGGATGGTGATGCCTTGTGGGGGCCAAGAGTGATGGGAAATAAGAAGGCCCGGCCACTGCGGTCTGTTGAAAGTCAAGTCCTCCCGTACAACAGTGAAGTCCATGTTGTTCTAAGGAAGGGCATCTATCATAGGCCAATTCCTTGGCAAGGAAGTAGGGTACTTCTTCTTTCTCTTGGGAACCAACCAGGCCTCGTCAGATGAATTGAAGCTGACTCGGAAATGGTTGGTCCTTCTCTGAAGCAAGAGCAACGCTTCAGTGCAAAGAGCCTCTTTTCCTCTGAAGCAAGAGCGACTGTTGATAATATATCTATAACCTCCCTGATAATGGGCTTTTGACTGTTACTTGTAACCTTTTCTAATGCAATAAAATAAATGAATTTCTTTTGAGCGAATGAGGGAACCTTGACAGACTTTTCAAAGACTCTCTTCATTCTTCTCTGATTGAGCTCGAGGTTCTGTTGGGCCTTTAGTCTCTTTTCATCAAGGGCATCCAACTCTTGATAATGGAGCTTGACCCTCTCATCTTCAGTTAGTCCCTGATGTATAGCAATACAGAGTGAGGGTAGTTGAACTTCGAGGGGTAAAACTACCTCACCTCCATAGATCAGGGAATAAGTAGTAGAATTGTAGCATTCCGAGGGTGGTACGATAGGCCCACAGTGCTTCAGGTAGCCTCTCATGCCAATTATTCTTTGACTTCGCAACTGACTTCCAGAGCACTCCGCATAGTGTTTTATTGAACGCCTTAGCTAAACCATTGGCTCGAGGGTGGTACATGGTCGAGTACTTCCACTCAAAATCGAACTGGTTAACTAAGCGATCAATGTGATGACTTCTGAACTGTGGACCACTATCAGACATTATTCGGTCTGGAATCCCGAACTGGTATATGATGTGGTGATGTATGAAGTTGGGCACAGTGGCCCCTAAAACCTGCTTGAGAGGGACTGCTTTAGCCCTCTTGGAAAAGTAGTTTGTCGCTGCTACGATAAAGGCATGACCCAAGGCAAAAGAAGGGTCGATGGGTCCTACGATGTCCATAACGCACTGGGAAAAGGGCCATGCTGCCACTGTAGGATGGAAAGGCTTTGGGGGCTGATGAATGAGGCTTGAGTGCATTTGATACACTTGACATCTTTTGGCATAGTTTTGGGCATCAGCCACCATTGAAGGCCAATAATACCCGACTCTGAGTATGTGCTCATAGAGCTTAGGGCCAGATTGATGCAGCCTGTAGATACCTGAATGCATTTCTTCCAGCACTTTATTTGCTTCTCGTGCAACGACACATCTAAGGAGAATTCCGCAAATGATTGACGAAAGACAACATCTCCATCGAGAAGAGTGTACTTGGTAGACTTTCGTCATATGCCATTGCATTCCACTCGATCCTCAGGTAGCCTTCCATGCTTTATGAAGTTCATGATAGGCTCCCTCCATTCTTCCACTTGTTCAACCTCAGCACATATCGGGTTGAAGAATTTCGGCTGCTGCTTCTCAGCCTTGGATTCTTGCTCTGCCTTAATGAGGAGTGCTCCGAATGGATAAGGTGAGCATTCAGGGAAGACTTGTCTCTCTTCATTTGCATCAACTTCATTTCTCAAGCCAGCATGTCTCCATTTTGTTATCGAGACAGATGTGGGCCCTGGTGAAGACAGTTGAATGGTGGCCCCAAGCTTTGTGAGGGCATCAGCCTGTGAGTGTAGCCTTCTAGGGATATAACGTATGGGGAAATCATCAAATTGGGCCATATAAGATTTGGATGTGTCATAAAAAGGCTTGAGAGTATCCTTCCTTATGTCATAAATCCCCTTAAGCTGCTGGATGACCAATATCAGAATCGCTGAAGAAGTTCAACTGCTTTAGGTCTAGCTCCCAAGCAATCTCCAATCCGATTATGAGGGCTTGATATTCAACCTCGTTATGAGAAAATGTCTCTGTGAATGAGAAGGATAGGGGAAACATTCCACCATCGGGAGTCTGAAACACGACTCCGGCACCTCCTCTATCAGACTGGAATGCTCCATCGAAGTACATCTCCCACGACCGAGTTAACACCATACAGAAAACTTATTCATCCTGGAGATCACTTGACAGGGGACATTCTGAAAGGACTGGGTGAGCTGTGAGGAAGTCTGCTAAGGCTAGACCTTTGAAGGACTTCTGTGATACGTAGATGAAGTCAAACTCTATCAACAATAATGTCCACTTGGCCAAGCGTCCTGACAGGCATGGCTGGGGCATAAGGAACGTGACTGGGTTTGCCTTTGAGATTAGCTTGACTTTGTGACCGAGCAAGTAATGGCCGAGCTTTTGTACTGCAAAGATCAAAGCTAAGCACATCTTCTCGATGGGAGGGTAATTCTTCTCAACCCCCTGCATCCTACGGCTGAGATAATAGAGTGTTGTTTCTTTCCCCACATCATTGTTCTGTGTTAGGAGTGCCTCAAGTGACTCATCAAGAGTGGTCACGTATAGGATGAGAGGCCTTCCTAACACCGACATGGAGAGTCCTGGAGGATTCAACAAGTACTGCTTGATATCATCAAGTTCAGCTTGGCACGCCTCATCCCGTATGAAGGGAGTGTCCTTCTTCAGTAGGTGTGAAAAGGGCTACATCATCCTGAGAGGTTCCAGATGAACCTTTGAATGTAGGCCAGCTTCCATTGGAGAGACCAAAGCTTATGCAGGGTTGTAGGCGGTGGCATGTCCTGGATCACTTTGATTTTGACCGGCTCAACCTCCAGGCCACGATACCTCACGATGAACCCCAAGAACTTTCCTGAGGGTACGCCGATGGCCCATTTCAAGGGATTCATCTTGATTTGGTGATGCCGAAGCCAGTGAAATACCTTTTCAAGGTCTTTCATGTGAGCGTCCTTTGCTTCAGACTTCACCATCAAGTCATCCACATGGAACTCGACCTCCTTGTGCATCATGTCTTGGAAGATGGTCCTCATGGCTCGTTGGTACGTGGCACCGGCGTTCTTTAACCCAAAAGGCATCATAGTGTAACAAAAGACACCTTTTGGGGTCAAGATTGCAGCAGCCTCTTCATCCTCTAATGCCATTTTGCTCTGATTATAATTAGAATACCCATCCATGAAGGAGAAGATCTGTCAATGAGCCGTGGAATTAACAAGTATCTCGGTGAATGACAGGGGGAAGTCGTCTTTGGGGCACGTAGTGTTCAGGTCGTGAAAGTCAATACTGACCCTGATTTAACTATTTTTCTTCTTGATTGGGACAACATTTGCCAGCCATCTTGGGTATTTGACTTCACATGTGAATCTAGCATGCCTGAGCTTGTTCACCTCAGCATTGATCTGCATCTCAAGGTCGGGTCTAAACCTTCTTGATTTTTGCGTTTTGGGTTTGATCGATGGATCAATGACGAGACGATGGAGATCGATTTATGGGTCTAGATCGGGCATCTCATGATAATGCCAGGCGAAGACGTCTTGGTTTGCTCGGAGGAAAGAAAGGTAACTTTCTTTCTCCTCTGGGGACATTTTTGTCGAGATCAAAGTTGGCCTTTAGTCGGCCTCATCCCCTAAGTTTATCTCTTCGAGTTTGTCAGCTGTGTCCTGACCACCTACTTTTCACTCTTCCAGAGTTTCATGCAGTTCCTTATCAGGGGATTCACAAGGATTTTCATTAACCTCGAGTGCAGAGACGCATTATCCTAACATTTCGGCTTCTAGGAGGGTCTCAGTGTGGGAGATGATTTTTGGTCCCTTGCTGCACCAGGCAATGAAAGGGTCAACTTCGGAAGTTGAGTCCATGGTCTCATTACTGGGGTAACTCAGTACTTACCATGAGCTGGGTGGTGCTTTATGAACTTGAACCATGTGACAGGTCTCGTGGGAATAGGAGCTCAAAGATGGCTCAAACTTGGCTTGGGCTGCCAGGGCATCAGCAACAGTCAGGAATCCAGCTGCCTGGGCTTGCATCTTCTTAGGCGCTTCCGATGCGATCTGCCAATGTTGGTGCCTCCGAGCTCCTTATTTAGAGCGTCGAAGTCTGAGCACTGTCGAGCTGTACCTGCAAAAGAGAAAGAAGAAGAGGGTGGAAAAGAAGAAGAAGCAGTGTTGGCAGGTTTTGTACAGCTTTTTACATCATCACCAGAATTGGACGTGTGCAGGGGATAATTCAGGTCTTACTTTGACTCTAACTATTGGGGAGTGCCTTTAACATCGTCACCTGTATTGGATGAAGGGATAAGGTGAGTTGCGCCTGGGATGAAATCTTGTAAGGTCGGAAGTGGAGGAAGGGGCTTGAGAAAATCTTCCTCGACTGGTGGACGAGGAATGTGATTCCTCTGGTGAGCTGCCCCGACTCGTCTCTTCCTTGATCTCTGGGGAGGGGGTTTGGTCCACCCTCTTGGGCTGATGAGTAGCCCTAGCTTGGTGGATTGCCTCACGCTTCAGGGATTTGAGACTACTTCGCCCATGGTAAAGCTCTAAAGGGTCTAGAGTATGCCCATAGAGGCTTGAGAAAGTCGTCCTCGACTGGTGGACGAGGAATGTTATTCCTCCGGTGAGCTGACCTGGGTGCTCGTCTCTTCCTTAATCTCAGGGGGGTGGTTTGGTCCACCCTATTGCGCTGATGAGTAGCCCTAGCTTGGTGGACTGCCTCACGCTTCAAGGACTTGAATTTACTTCCCCCATGCCTGAGAAGTTGAGGGCTCTGAAGAGTTTAGAGTATGGCCATAGGGGACCTTTGGTGGGATTTCCTCCTGGACAAAGGTGATGGCTTGGAAGCGTTTTGGAAGAACGACGCAAACATTATGACCTTTGTGTACCTTCTCCTCAACTATAGCTTCGTACCTAGAGCATTCCCTCAGTTCATGGCCCCATACCTAGAGATATGGGCACTAGAGATTTTCTATACACTGGCTTGGGAGTGAGGAGACCCTATTGGAGCATCGCCTCGAAGACGACCTGCAGAGGGTCTTGCTCAGCACTTTGTTGGGCTTGTGTCGAGCGGTCTCCTTACACTGGTGGAGCAGGGACTTGAGGGTATCCTTTTGAGATACCATGAACTCCTTGGTACTACTACATCTTCTTTGCCAAGAGCTCGTGGAAGCCAGTGCATGCTCTCAGGTCAAGGCGTCGTACCAGATGATACAGACACAAGAAGTTCTCAGTTTCTGACCACAAGAACTTGGGCTACCTTGTCGGCTTCAGAGTGATGAGACCTTCTTCAACCCGACATCCTCTAAAGCCGACAAGGTAGCCTAAGTTCCTGTCTTCAGGAACTGAGAACTTTTGGCATCCGTATCATTTGATATGAGGCCATGGCCTGAGCTAATGCACTGGCTTCCACGAGCTCTTGGCAAAGAAGATGTAGTAGTACTAAGAAGTTCATGGTATCTCAGAAGGACACCCTCAAGTCCCTGCTCCACCAGTAGGACGGTAGGTGCCTTGTCATCCTCTTAGATTGTCAATATTGGTGTCCGTACATATAATATTGCATGGAGGACAGTAGGTGCCTTGTCATCGTCTTGGATTGTCAATACGTGGGAAGCCTCAGTTGCCCCGAATGCTTTTTTAGCTCTTCGAGCTTTATCTGATCCTTGTTATTAAGGGCTTCAACAATATCCTTGAGTGTATAACATTCTTGAGTGGGGTGGCCTACTCTCCTATGATAGGCACAATATCTCTCGTATGTCTCCTATCCAACCTGCTCTGGGGATTTAACCTCCGGTAGCTGGATCATGTTCTGTTCTTGTAATAACAGAGTAGCACTGGAACCAACTCCTTCTAAAATGGGTACACCTTGTCCTGGTGCTGAATCCAGTAATCCCTTCGATTTATATTTTTAAGGGGCTGGACCCTGTTATAGGATTGTTGCTGCTTGCCTCCAGCCTGAGATGTTGTCTATACCTTGGTTGTGACTACCCCTTTGGAGAGGTCCAAGGTTTGAGGGGCAGCATTCTTAGTATCAGTCACGGTGAAAACCGCCTAATCACCCCTATTTGCTGGTTTCCTCGATTGTTAGAGCGAGAATTGCCATTGCCCCAAGTATTTCTCGAGCTAGAGGGTTGCTGACGAGACCCACTATGATGCTTGGATAGACCTTCTATATGAACCGCTTTAGAGATGGGCTCTGACATGGAGACTGGATTGGAAGCCTCAACCTGTAGGGCGATCTCGGGTAGCATATTTCGTATGCAGGTCTGAATTGCTTCGTTTTCCATCATGGGAGTAGCATGATAGGTTGCAAACTCTCTCCATCGAGAGATGAACTTATCCACTAGCTCATCAGGCTCTTGAGTCAAAGTGAGGAGCTCAATGGTTTCCATGTTTCTTTGGACTTCATAAAAGTGCTGGTAGAATAATTTTTCCATTTCTTGCCATGTGTGTACCAAGCTTGGAGGTAGCTGAGCATACCACTGAAAGGCTGGCCCTTCGAGAGTCTTGACGAACTGAAGGAGGAAGAGTCGCTCGCCAGCTATTGTGTCTCAACAAACTACTTGGAAGTGGGCGATATGCAGGTGTGGGGATTCCATTGAACAGGAGGAGCTTCCCTTTTTGATAGTTTGGGGGAAATGACTCTTGATCGATATAGGAGGGGTATGAATTTTGGTAAAGCGGTGCCCCTTGCATGCTTGTGACCTTACTTCAGAGACTATGGGTCACCATGGCATCTATATCGGCCTGCAAAACCATGTGGGGGGCAGAGCTGTTCTAAGAAGCGGGTGGGGGACCTTGCCTGGGAGTTGTGTCCACACCTAGTGGGGAGTTAGCCTCATTGTGAGAATAAGGGGGCCTGGAGGCTTTTAGGTGATACATCTTTTCCAGAATGGACTGTATCATCACCTTGAACTTGTTTATTCCCTCTTCTTGGGCGTCAGTCGGCTAGTCGATCACCATGACGCTGACCGTTTCTTCTAGAGGGTCAGAGTCAGGTGGAGTAGTTGATTGTTGGGGTTGGTCATATGTGGCAATTCGGTCTATAGGGGCTCAACATGTCCCTACTAGACTCGATTCTTGTATGCTGATCATGTGATGACCGGTTCTTGCCTGTCTTGGGACTGCGGTTTCTTGGCAGCTTTATCTTTTCCTGCAACGGTAATCACCGAGCAATATTCTTCGACTTCTTGCTCGAGTTCTGGACTCTGAAGAGGGAAGAAGGGATTGTGAGGCAGGAGGTCATCGAGAGTAGTAACCTCAACAGCCTTAGGGGCCTCTCTAGTTAGGATCTATAGGCCTCTCTTCTGCTTGATCTTGAGGCTGTAATAGACTTCACTGCAGAATTGAGCCTGAAATTTGGACTGTCCAAACTTTCTTGAGCATGTGAGGGCGGCATCCATCAGCTAGAGTAGAGAGTGAGGTCCAAGGATAGAGGGAAATCTGGGCTGCTGCCTTGGAGGCTGTAGCCTTCTATCTGCCATTAAGTGTTTTTCCCCCGAGTTCCCTATGAGGTCCAAGTGCATAGCTAATCTGAGGT
>NW_006500351.1:4159115-4194006 GCF_000471905.2 Amborella trichopoda
ATAGGTGAAAATGAACAGTGATTTCTCTTATGTTTATCACTGTCCAAAGTTCATTGCATGGTCACAGTTGTCTAATAGTATTTCAATTTTTGTTTTTTTTCTACAAATCGGATTGATCAGAAATTTGGAGCATATGTTCATAGAAAATAGTAATAAAGAAATAATTATCAAAATATAAATTGATAAAAATACCCCTAAAAATTTATGGGGGTATTTTGGTCAATTTATATTTTACAAAATATTTTTGCCATATTTTTATTTGGTGCACCTCACTAAGATATACACACGTTCCAAATTCATATCATTCCGATTTATAGAAAAAAATAAAAATTGAAACATTACTGTACAATCGTTACCGTGCGAGAAACTTTGGACGGTGATGAACTTAGACGAAATCACTATTCATTTTCGCCTATAGGCGTTGGAAAGATTTTTTCACATATATATATATATAAGAAAAGTATAGAATGAGACCATTTACTTTTGATATAAAGTGGTCATAATAATCTTGACCATTGGATGTGAAGTTGGGTGGCTGCAATTATTCCATTGACTAAGCTTAAACTTCAAAAGAAATTTTAGGAGGGAATGGGGCAAGACTCATACCATCTCGAAACAATTCAATTCTAACAGATATCGCATCCAAATTGGCAATTCAAATCGGGATGTTGGGTTTTAAAACACTGGTTTTAGTTTTTTAAATCGTCGATCTAAATCGGAATTGCCTCATCTAGATCGAAAATAGTCTAGACAATCCAAATCCGTAATACACCACACACCGATTATATCTAGAGAACCGGATTGGTTCATGAGAGAATCGGTCCTGTAAAGGCTTTCGATTTGCAATTCTTCAGTAGTGGCATGAGGAGCTGTTCTTTCCCAAAGATGACCCCACCATGCTTTCCATGAAATACTTTCACACATCTCAATCACACTTTTGACCAAGATAAATGGATGTAACCTTTTATAAGTCTTCAAGTCCTGATGCGGGACTATTCTATTTTTCTTTCGCTCTCTTTCCTATGCCGGCTAATTGCATTTGTATTTTCAGCCATGCTCTTTGACTCTTGAATATTTCGTACAAGACGTGTCTTATTTTGTGGGAAAAAAAAGGGCACATATGAACAACATGTAACATGTTAAAAATAAAAATCTTATATGATTTTTAATTAAAAGGCCAAATAGTTTATTGTTCAAAGAATATTTTGAAAAGAAATATCTTAATATCTTTTTTTTCTAGGACTTCAATTAATATTTTGGGGTTGTGTACTTATTTTTTACTTGTTGGGAATGCCTTAAGGCTAGATTCTTTTATGTACTTAAATTTTGTTGGAAATACCTTCATATTAGATTCTTTTTATTTATTTTTATTTGTTCGCTCTCAATTCTTTTTGTGGTGGGATTTATTAGCCAGAAAAATCACTGTTAAATTAAAAAGACACTATCAAAAGAAAAAATAAATAAATTAGAATAGCGAAAGCATGTGGGTGAGAAAGCAGAAATGGAGGGCCATAGCTTCTTCTTTTGTTTTTCTCTATCAAATCGAAAGGTTCAAAACTATTGTATATTTTTTAAAAAAAATATAAAAATTTAAGTTGGAGATATCTATTTTATTACAATAAGCAATATTTAAATCTTATTTTGACCATAAAATGAATATAAAACGATACCAAACACTTAGACATAAGACATACTCTCATTATTTATGTATTTTTAGTAGAATAAAAAAAAATTTAATGCAATACCATTTGTTTTTTGAAGCCTAAAATACTAGTTTTTAAGCAATTATAGTGATTTTTTGAAAAATTTTAAAATTGGCTCCGACCGATCTGGCTAATTCTCCAATCCGGTCGCCGATCCACCGATACGACACAATTTTTGGAATGACCGATCTTGGTCACCTATTCGTTCTTTGAAACCTTGGTTGAAACCATTTAATTTGAGCGTTAGAGTTTCCGAAAGTACCCAATTTTGTACTGAACAGGACTCAAAGTGGCATTCTCTTCACAGACTTTGCGTATTCGTAGAAGTATAATTCCTTTCCCAAGGAACCTATACAATCATCTCTCTCTATGGTAATCTACGCAAATATGTAGGAATAGAAGCCACAACATGGTGAGTAGAGTGCGGGGGTGCCACCACCACGACCCCAACCCCTTTTCCCGTTTCTTGTTAATTTGGTACGCTTAGTTGATTGTTTGGTCAGCCTTTTCCTTGATAAGTCTCAGACCTGTAATGTTGAGTCCTAGCCTGATTCTCTTTTTGGCTTGCTACTGCTTCAAGGAAAACTTTGACAAGCCAACTAAGACTTGTGTCAGACTCAGGGGTACAAAATAAAGATAAAAAAAAAGAAGAAATTTTTTATAAAAATAAAATATTTATTTGTGATATGTTTTCTATGATTTTAGAAAAGATTGGAAAATGTCTTAGCCATGAATGTTTATTTTCACATTTCCCTTCTTTTTAGATTATTTCTAATATACCCCAATTACAAATTGATTTTTTCAAGATCTATTTCTTCACAACTTTTTAAACATCATTTAGATGTGTTTTTGTTTAATTTTACTTTAAACATATTTTTCATATTTAGAGATTTTTTTTGGACTTTTATTTTATTTTTTAACACATTTTGGCTTGCCCATGCTTGGCCCAACTAGGGTTTGAGTAACTTGGGCTAGGTTTAGCTTTATTCATTAGTTTCCTGATACACAACGAAAGTCGTTCATCTATCGCTCAATCTATCTTTCTCATCTTTATTGCCCTTACAAGCCAGCTTCCTAAGGGTAGCCCAAAGCCTCAGACCATTCCACATCAATCTATTGAATGAAAAAAATAATATATAAGTAAATAAACAAAAAAAAATTTAAAAAGAAAAAAAAAGGCAAAAAAATTGAAAGGACATATGTGATCTAGCCGAAGTATATAATATTTTTTTTCTTTCTTTTTCAATTTTTTTCTTTTGTTCACTATCTAGATCAGTCACAAGAAGTCTTTTTACAATATAACAACTTCAAATAAAATCAAAAGATAAGAATACAATAGGATCTCAAAAACTTGAAGTCATTCAAAAAACCACAAAAGACACAACCTATTGGAAATAAAATATATAATAAATAAAAATAGAAGAAAACAAAAGAGAGTGCTGAAGATTACCTTAATTGGACTTCTTATTCCCTACACCAAATTACACCTTCCTATGGCATGGGATCTAATGGTCAACCTTCAATCTCAACCAAGAAAGCAAGTTTGGAAAACAATTGAACATGAACCCCTTTGATCACAAAACTCAAACCCTAGGTGATTCCCTATAGCAACCTAGTTTGAGAGATATGCTTCTCTTTTCTACGACAACCCTATAGTCTAAGACCCAAAAGAGAGAAGAGAGATCATGAGAGACACCATGAGAGAGCTGACAACTCTCAATAGCCTAAACCCCTAGGTTCTTTCACAATGTGGAAGAGATAGAGATCTCAAAGAGGAGAGAGCGGGGAGTGTTCTCTTTGGCCTTTCATGAGAGAGAAACGTTTTTAAGAGAGAGAGATAGAAAGATAAGGTATAGAGAATTTGGTTAGAGACATTCACTTTTTATAGGCTTTAAACAAGATTAGGGTTTCTTAGGGTTTTCCTTGGCTTGCCTCTCATGTGAGATTGAATATGCACCATTAATCTTGGGTGACTAGTGGGGTGAGAGATATGAGTCGGCCATTTCATAGATGGGTCATCAATAATATATGAAAGGTGCTAGAACCATTATCCCCAACTTTCTAAACCATGTCCCCATCAATTAATATATGATAATATTAATCTTCCTTATTTTATGCTCAATCCTTCTAACACATACTAAAAATATGATTCAAAATCACTACAAGGCTCAAGCTTACCAAATATATCTTTCTTATCTTACAAGACAAGAGCTTGTGCTCTATAGAAATGGCAAGTTACCTAGGTGGGGCGAGCCACCTTTTGTGGAACATAATGGGCCCCCACCTAATTTGCTATCGTAGGCCCAAAGGTCCTAATGGGCCTCCCATGCAATTACAATATTTTTATAAAATCATAAAATTATTATTTAAACATTTATAAATCAAAATTTGATAAATAAAATATCTAGAGATTTAGAAAAATTCAATAACAATTCTAAATATCATATATTATTAAAATAAATAAAATTAAATATTTTGACGAGAAAAGGATCCACATGGTTTAGGAATAAATAAACGAACATGAGCACTCCACCTTCAACTGTAGACCATGATCTGCGCTAGCTGTCTCAAACTGACCTAGCAATTCCCATGACCCACAATCTATTGTAGGGAATCATGATTGGATTGTCAAAGTCAATTAATTAGCTAGGGGACGTAATCCCAGTCTATAGATTTAGGTTCTTCCCTATAGACAAGCCATGATCCGCTAAACTATGATGCAATCATTACTCTATGGGGCACAAGGGTAATCTCTCGCACATGTACATGTTTCACCCTCAATGGAGGATTACTATCTCAATACAACTATCTATGTACATACCGTGTAATGAGATAATGATGGGGTTTTAGTCCTGTCACTATAGACTATTCATCACACATAAGGATCACACAGTCCCTCGGCTCTCATCCGGGCATACTTTGACCTCGTCAAGGGCTAACCCACTAAATCCTCATTGGTTTTATCTCTATGCTCTGGTACTTTGGGTTTTTCAACTGGACTAGCCTAGCTCGTCAAGCCAAGTCTGAGGATCAGCAAATTGCATTTGCCTAGTATGGTAAACAAGAAGACGACACTCCTACTGACTTTATATTTTACTATATACATTGCTCATACATGCTCTCATAAGGCTTTTAAAGGACATATAAACCCAACATCTCCTACTTAGCCTTTGGAGACCTTACAATCTTTCTTCTTTAGATTCTCATTCCCCCAATTATAATCTCTCTTTCAAGCATTTTTCACTTTCTATGTTATTACATTAATTATGGCTTTCACCATCAATTCATTCACATAGGATTTACAGAGGCAGCGCTTTTTTTTCGTTACTGCTCGGATCTCATTCTAAACGTGGTCATAGTCCATTTTTTATATCACATCGCGAATCATGGACCTATTGTCGTAGAAAACCATTATCATATGGGGTCGTTTCTTCATGTGCTCAAAGGAATTCTTCAACCAAGCTGCTTTCATCTGTAGCCATACAACCAACACCACGCATCTGAGTTCCATGGGTAAATAACATTATAGTCTGTTGTTTCAGCTAGCCTGTTAAATACCAGTAGGTTGTCCTACTGGAATATTTTGTTTATCTGGATCTTTTGTCATAGCGTATCTGTATATCTAAATATCCAAGCAGCTAAAAAGAATTGTGGGGCTGTAGCAATTGCCACTCAATTATTACCTATATAACATATACATTCTTAGCATTCTTATGCCTCTATAATGTAGTATAACAAGTCTTTTATGCAACAAGTAATTAAATGCCTGTTGGTCTTACAATATGAAAACTTTTCTGAACCACAAAGGTTCAACCACATTAGTCTTCTTAATAGTAAATTCATACAAACCAAGTTATATAATCAACACAACTTGTGTCAAGGAAGCCTTGCAATATGGCATTCCTACAATATTTCCTATGGTTTAAGGTCTTGGATAATCAAGGATTCTAAATAACTAAAAATATGGGTCAAGGCATATAAGTATTTAAAAACTAGTGCATGAATAAATGTCAGTTTCCTTCCAAGTTTATAAATACTTCCAAGACTGAAAGTTTTTCTCTTTCATTAAAGAAAACAAGTTATTTTCTTGTTATATATACATTCACAAGCAATAGTTATATAATAATATGGTGGTGTAGAAAGATTTTCTATAAAGACTTAGTAGACCTTGCAATACTATGGTGTTTTCTCAAAACTATATTCATAAACTTAGGTTTTTCTCAAATCATTCATTTAATTTTAAAATACATGCTTAGTCTTCAAAATCATTTTACCGCATTTACCTTTAATTACCTACCAAGTTATGTGTTCTGTCACAAAACAAATCATAAAGATTATCTTACAATTTTATGCAAAATGAAACATGACTACAAAATGATTATCAAAATTGACAAAATGCTTCTTTATAGCAAATATGGAGACTTTATCAAGAGAACGTCATTACATGCAACACATCATATTACTGGACATTATTGGAAGGATGGTCACTGAGGCCGAGTTCCATTAGAACACTCCCTTCATGCTTACATATTTGAATGCCTATCTATCATGTTTCATACTTAGGCTCAAAGCCCTTGATCAAATCACATCTCCATATGTATCACTAAGTAAGTAGTTCATACTCAAGCACAACAAGGTACAAATATACAAGGCTCTTTCAAATTTGTTAGCACCTATCACCTAATGTCTATGGCTAGGTGCCTCGATCTCACCCTCCGGGGTCAGAATGAACTGATGGCATGGCTCCAGGTTCGAGATGGACTCGGGACATGAGATCGCTCTCTCGGGAACTGTGTGAAGGAGACACGCACGCTCGGGCTATCTCGCATGGGTGCCCTCTTAAATCACGTGGAATGGGCTCACAGCCTATGGCTGGTTCAGAATCATTTCCCTTGACATGTTTCTTCTTCCCTACAAACAAAAACACACATTAGAATACAGAGAAGTGGGTCAGAAGACCCCACCTTGTCTTTGAATAAATGCACACAAGCGTGTACATTAGAGAGGATAACGAAGGAACAATGCCATTGGGTCCATGTCAATTGGACAGCCTTCTGACGTCTTCTTAACAGGGGATCTACAACTTCGTTTCCTTAATAGAAAAATGAAGGAAGGGGGTGAGATGAAGAAAGTAAAGGAAGTAAGAGAAGAGACAAAAAGATGGGAGATCAGTAAGGGAACAAAGAAATGAAGAAACGAAAGCCAGTTTGATAGAAAGAATGTGCAGGACAGTGTATGCCGCCGTGCTAGAGAGAGAAGAGAGAGAAAGAGTGTGCACGGTGGTGTACCCTGCCATGCCAGACAGAGAGAAGGACAATAGAGAAATAGTGCGCACGATAGTATACCCTGCCGTGCTGAACAGAGAGAGGAAAGAGAGAGAAAGATCACGCACAGTGGTATACCCCGCCATGCCAGACAGAGTGAGAGAAGAGAGAAAATTATGAAAGAAGAAGAAAAGAGAGGAAGGAAGAAAACAGGGAAAGGAAAAAAGCAGAAGAGAGAAAAGAAAGAAGTAAAAGAGAAAGGAAAGAAGAAGAAAGAGAAAGAAGAGAAGAATAGAGAGAAAGGAAAGAAGCAGAGAGAAAAAAGAAAGAAGAAGTGAGAGAAAGCAAAGACGAAAAGAGAGAAAGGAAGGAAGCAAAGAGAGAAAGGAAAGAAGAGAGAGAGGAAGGAAAAAAGATATGAGCGAAAATGTTATCTGGTTGGCTAAGGTTATCGCCTAAACTAATTCTCTCTCCTCCTCTCTCTCTCTCTCTCCATGTAAAGAGAAATGTAACCCAAGATTCAAAGGGAAAGCCCAAATTTTTATTACGCCAAGAAGGTTTCATTACATAAGTTGAGTACATGCTTGTATAGAAAATTAATCCAAACATGGGTGGATGCCCAATTCTTAACCTAATTGTGGCAAAATAGTAATTAAATGATTTAAAAAAAATTGAAATTGGGGGCAAAATGATGATTTTGCCCCTCACCCACAAATCCTGAAATTCCAAAGAAGTCCCTATCATGGCCATGCAAGCTTTGCGATCTTTTGAGATCCGTTCGGGGTCCTCCTGGTCTTCATTCGGCTAAAAGATTATTCTTTTCTTGTTCAGCTCGGGAAGACGATCATTTTGATACCCATTTCGAGATATGGACCAGACTTTTGGGCCACGATCACGAGAAGTAAAAATCATAATAAACATGCCATCTTTGACTCAAGATCATGCCCGTTGCTCAATGTTTTTCAATGATTTCTTCACTGTATTTTGATGATCATGCCGTCATAAGCGTTTGGTCATGAAGTTGGCTCGTTTTGGTGTCCGAACGACCGTTTTCCAAATTTGGTAGTTTGGTCGAAGTTTTGTTTCTGGTGGCTTGAAATTGCAGCAATTTTGACCCTATCGTGCGGTGAATCTGACCGTCTATCATGCGTGAGGTTCAACTTGTACAAAGCCTCTGACCTCGTGCTCGCAATGGATCTAGTTTTAGACCAATCCGACTCGTGAGCGTCGTGATGTGGCCATTCGATCAAGGTGCGCTCCTACTGGAAAATCTGCAACGTTGCCTTGAATCGCAATCTTCTCTCTAGTTTTTCTCCAGGTTCAGGCCAAGTCATGGGTCGTGCCACATATAGAAATTCTCTGGTCGATGAGACGAACATACTCCCAAAATTTGAGCTTAATGTGACCTGGGGTGAGAGGTACATGGCCGCCTTTCAAAGTTCATCCCGAAACTCAAAAACACAGTTTCCAATAATGGAAACTGGTTCACTAAGGATGCACGGTAATAGCGTGAGGCCCACTTTTTTTGGGTAATTTGACCATAGCTTGGTCCAAAAACATCTGATCAAGCCGAAACATGGTCCCTAGGGGCTTTCAGATGTTCCAGATCCAATGACAGTGGTCCCATGATCATTTGCTCTGGTGATAGGGATGTAGTTATAACGTTCATTTTCAGTGCGTTAGAGGCCGACTTTTCAAAACTGTTTCTTCATCTGCACTACCTTAAACTTATCAAATCGTGATAAAACTTGATAGGCATTCTTAAGAGACGCTTGGGAATGATCTTGAACCTTCTTGGGCCATTCCGAGGCTTTTGGAAATTTCACTTCTGGATCAGGGCTTACTGTTCTATGGCTTCCATAGTCCACATGCTTTTGGTACCTACGGATCTAGGTCACGAATTTATCTCTCCTTATTCACATCAGCGATACAGATGTTGAAAAATTCCTTCAAACAGTTTGCCCCACTGAATGTTTTGCTTCGAGAGAAGCGAGAAGGACAACATTCAGAATCAATATTGTCTTTCGACTTTAGTTTTCTTCCTGACCAACGAATCACACTAACGCCGAAGGGACACTCATGCGAATCTGCTTCCCAAAGCGGTGACCAAGGTGCTCCGACATCTGGGGGCCTTGTTTAAGGTCTTGTAGACCCAGACGTGGAGACTTTATCGAGGAAAAGAGACTTGAGCTACTGGTGGGAGACATCTCATGGAATGCCCATGGTCCACGTTAAGTCATAATCGTATTTCCTTTCTTAACATGATGTTTTATAGCCAACACTAAGTTTTTAGACTTCCATTTTGAGTATAGTTTTTAATAAAATTTATTTGAGATAGAAATATCTATGGCAAAAGAGGAATACAAATTTTGGATTGAAAAGAGGTCATCTTGAATTTTCTGTAATTTTGTGTGTTCTTCATTGGGACATGAATAATTATATTTATCAAGAATGCTTAATAGAGTGATATGAGGTTTGTGAAAACATATGTGTTACCAATCTATGTCTATTTAAAAAAAAAAATTATTTTGAAAAGGTAAACTCGTTGAGGGTGGAGAGAATAGACAATTTTATTAGATAGTGTTCATCCTCAAATTCTGCAATACGATTTATTTTGTGACATAAATTTCACATATTTATTTCTCTGAAGAAAATTATTATTAGGGATTCAACTAGGATTTTATGATATTTGAGTCTAGTTTAGAAAATATTTCAGGAAGAAATCCTCTGTGAAATGAGAGAAATAAATATTTTATTGTGAAATGCGCAACTTGATTTTCTGCTGAGAAAATTGTATTGTAATGAGAATGTCACTAAATCATAGACCCACTAAATGGTATGATTTAGGGATGGAACTAAACACTATTTCATATTTTTTAGTCCATTTCAATACACAAAAGGATTCAAAGATATTTATGAGTTAAGAGAAATAATTTGAACATGGGTTGTTCATATTTTATTCTGCAGCAAATTAAAAGATGTAGCATGTTAAGGCACATCTTTGGATTCCCCATAATGGAGACCTTTCTAGAATGGTTCAGAAGTGAAATTTCCAAAAGTCTTAGAGTGGCCCAAGAAGGTTTAAGATAGTACCTAAGGGTCTCTTAAGAATACTAGCCAAGTTTCATCGCGATCTGACAAGTTTAAGGTAGTACAGATGAAGAAACGGTTTTGGAAAATCGGCACTTATCGCCTTGAAAATGGACTTTATAACTACAGCCCTTTCACCGCAGCGTCAAATAACCAAGGGACCACTGCCATTGGAACAGGAACATTTGAAACCCTGCGGGACCAAGTTTGGGCTTGATCGGATGTTTTTGGACCAAGTTACGGTCAAATTATCCAAAACAGGTTGGCCACACGCTATTACCGTGCACCCTCAGTGAATCAGTTTCCATTAATGGAGACTGTGTTTTTAAATTTCAGGCTGAACTTTGGAAGGCCATATCGCTCTAGTCTCAGGTCAGATCAAGCTCAAATTTTCAGAACATGTTCGTCTCATCGACCCGAGCATTTCAATATGTGGCATGATCCATGTTGTTGCCCGAGCCAGGAGAAAAACTAGAGAACAGATTGCGATTTGAGGTAAGGTTGCAGATTTTACAGCAGGAGCACGCCTCTATCGAATGGCCACATCACAACGCTCGCCAGTTGGATCGGCCTCAAACTAGATCCATTGCGAGTGCGAGGTCAAAGGCTTCACGCATGATGGACGGTCAGATTCGCCGCACGATAGGGTCGAAGTTGCTGCAATTTTCGGCCACTAGAAACCAAACTCCGGCCAAAATACCAAATTTGGAAAATGATCGTTCAGACACCAAATCGACCCACATTCATCTCCAAATGCTCATGACGACATGCTCGTCAAATTACAACAAATAAATTGTGGTAAAACACAGAGAAACGGTCGTGATCTTGAATCAAAGATCGCACATTTCTCATGATTTTCACATCTCGTGATCGTGGACCAAAAGTCCGATCCATGGCTCAAAATGGGTATCAAAAAGACCGTCTTCCCGAGTCGATCAAGATAATTTTTTGGCCGGATGAAGACCGAAAGGACTCCGAACGGATCTCGGAAGATCACAAAGGTTTCATGGCCATGACAAGGTCTTAATTGAAATTTCAGGATTTGTGGATGAGAGGAAAAATCGCCATTTTGCCCCCAATTTCTTAATTTTCTTTCAATCATTTAATTCTTATTTTTCCACAATTAGGTTAAGAATTGGGCATCCACCTATGTTTGAATTAATTTTCTATATAAGCACGTAGTCAAGTCATGTTAGCTTAATCAAAATTTTGGGCTTTCCCTTTGAATCTCAGGTCACGTGTCTCTTTGCTAAGAGAGAGAGAGAGAGGAGAGAGAAAATTTTAAGTTGTATCGTTAGGCACCCAGGTAACTTTCTCTCTCCTCTCTTCTTTCGCTCTTCTTTCCTTCCTCTTTCTCTTCTTTCCTTCCTCTCTCTGCTTCCTTCCTTTCTCTCTTTTTCTCTTTCCTTTCTTTCTCTTCTTCTTTCCTTTCTTTTTTTCTTCTCTCCTTTCTTTTTCTTCTTGTATCCTCTCTCTCTGCTTCTTTCATTTCTCTCTCTTGTTTTCTTCTTTCTTTTTCTTCTTCTTTCCTTTCTCTTCTGCTTCTTTTCTTTCTCTATTTTCTTCTTCTTTCCTCTTTTTCTGTCTCTCTGTCTGGCACGACAAGGTACACCGCCTTGCATGATCTTTCTCTCTCTTCCCTCTTTCTGTCTGGCATGGTGGGGTACACTGTCGTGTGCACTCTTTCTTTCTCTTCTCTTAGTGTCTGACACAGTGAGGTACACTTGTGTGCGCGCTCTTTCTCTCTTCTATCTCTCTATTTGGCACAACAGGGTACACCGCCATGCACACTCTTTCTCTCTATCTGGCACGGCGGGGTGCACCACCGTGCACACTCTGTCTCTCTCTTTACTCTATCTGTCTGGCACAGTGGGGCAGCACCGTGTGCACTCTCTCTGTCTGGCATGATGGAGTACACTGTCATGCAGATTCTTTCTCTTCTCTCCTTCTATGGAACGATGGTGTACACCGTCGTGCACACTCTTCCTCTCTCTATCTGGCACGGTGGGGTACACCACCGTGCGCAACTTCTCTTTTCTCTTCTCTCACTGTTTGACACGGTGGGGTATACCGTTGTGCATGACATATCTCTCCCCCTTCTTCTCTCTCTTATTTCTCTCTCCTCTCCTCTTTCTCCCTTTTGCTTGCTTGATTGGATGGAAGGCTGATTTTTTTTGCCGCTATGCCAGTCTTGACACCGAGCAGTTTAGCCGTCGTGTCGGTTTAACCACCGTGCCCGTCAAGCTGCCGCATCATACTAGCTGTTGTGCCTATCTTGCTGTCGTGCCAATCTTGTCGTTGTACTAGACTTGCCGCCATGCCAGTCTTGTTGCCAAGCAGTTTAGCCGACGTGTAGGTCTAATCACCATGTCTGTCTAGCTGCCACACCAGACTAGTCGTCGTGTCAAACTAGCGGCCATGCCAGTTTTTCCGTCGTGCCAGACTTGCCACCACGCTAGTCTTGTCACGTACAGTTTAGCTGCAGTGCCGGTCTAACCACTATGTCCATCTAACTGCCGCGCCTGACTAGCGGTCGTGCCAATCTTGCCGCCGTGCCAGTCTCGCCGCCATGCCATTCCAGCTGTTGTGCCAAGCTTTTCCTCTCTCTTTCTTTTCTCACTTCTCTTCTTTTCTTCTCTCCTTCTTCTAGTCTCTACTCCCCCTTTTTGGAAGGTTCAGCGAGAGCCAAGCTAGCCTTCACTCTCTTTCATATCCCTCTCTCTCTAAAACAAATAATTTCTTCCTTTACCTCTAAAGAGGTAGGTGAAAGCCAAACTAGCTTTCATTTCTAATCTCTTCCTCCACTCTATTTCTCTGAAGACCCAGGTGAAAGTCAAACTGATCTTTGTTTCTTCTTTTCTCTGTTCCCTTACTGATCTCCCCTCTTTCTGTCTCTTCTCTTTCTTTCTTTACTTTCTTCATCTCACCCCCTTCCTTCATTTTTCCACCATGGAAAGGATGTTGTAGGTCCCTTGTTAAGAAGATGCAGGAAGGCTGTCAAATTGACATGGACCCAATGGCATTGTTCCTCCATTATCCCCTCGAATGTACATGCCTGTGTACATTTATTCAAAGACAAGGTGGGGTCTTTTGGCCCACTTGTCAGTATTCTAATGTGTGTGTGTGTTTGTAGGGACAAAGAAACAACTCGACGGAGATGATTCAAAACTGGCCATAGGCTAGGGGGCATTCCACGTGGTCTAAGAGGGCGCCCATTTGAGCCAGCCCGAACGTGTCACGGACCCACGTGAGGTAAGTCCTATCTCACGACCAAATTCCTCTCTCACCAGTTGGTATTCCTGTCTGAGTCTTCTTCACATAGTTCTCGAGAGAGCGATCTCAGGTCCTAAGTCCATCTTGAACCCGGAGTCACGCCACCAGGTCATCTCGACCTAGAGGGCGAGATTAAGGCACCTAACTAGCTTGACAACTCCATTAGGGAAACACTTCCCCAAAGTCGAATGGTCCTCATTTGACTTTCCTTTTTTCTGTTTCCTACTCATTAACACACACATGTCTTTGGGGTTATTCAACCCCTTCATCTGAGTTGGGGGTTTTCTGATCCCCACACCCGTGAGTCCACTTCGGGAACAAGTTCCGGGAACCTCGTCTCCTGAGCATCGACCCTGTGTCAGACTCCTAGGTCCTCATCTGGATCGGTTTGAGGAGGGGCCTAAAAGTCCCTCACACCCCATCTCCCAGACTTGGTAGATCCTCCACCAATGCACCTTGCATGGGTGGCACACTAACCATAACACACCGCATGCACCCTGTTATCAGCAAGTTGGTTGTTGATCCCACTACTCAGGGAAGCCAAAAGGCCAACCCTTCCTTTCCTGCAACTAGCAGTCCAGTTGCCATTTCTCCTGTGGGTCATTGTAAGGCCACCCACGACTCTCTATCACATCGGGCCCCTATACCAAGAGGCTCGACTCACCGAGGAGGAGGCCCTAAGGCCGCCACGTCCCACACATGCACCAGAGCTCGTGGTCCATCCACTCAAGCCACACCTCTGGACAACCCTCAGGATGCCTCGAACCACTGTCTAGGTTCTGTCCTCTTAGACTTGGCCTTGTATACCTTTTTCAAATGCATCGAACTGCTCGGGGCAGCCCAATTGCTGTGTTTACACACGAGAGACGACCCCCTTGTCGTCCCTCTATGCATATACCTGCGCACTTTGTGAGGGGTGGTCACAAGACTAATCCCTCACAAAGAAATGCTCGCGATACTCAACCTCCTAAGGCCCAACCGATTGCTTGAGCCCGGGTTGACCCCTAGGTCACCTGGATTCTTCAATGGGTGCACACGCATCACCTCTACAAACTGCCTTGAGCTCCCAATTCAAAGGTCACGGACAACTGTCTCCTTCCCCGTTTGTCCCTTCTCCTCCGGACGAACCGCTCAAGACCTGGTACTCAAAGGCTTTCCCTAACAGTACCCTCTTCAGACCGACCCTACCTTTGGTGCTCACAAAAGAGCTCGGGCCAAGGCTCCCTTGGGTGGTGAGATCTTCCATCCCCCGTCTCTCCCCAAGTCAAGACATGAGCCTGAGCTGACTCCTATTTTTGGCCCGCATCCATTGCCTCACCTCATGGAGACTGCCCGGTCATGTTTGAAGAAAGAGGACCATACACAATCACCATCCCAGTCTCAGTTCTGAAGGGAAGTATACCAGAGCCTGAGAGCCAAACATAATTGAGGCGTGTGAATAGCGCCGAAGGAAGAACCCAAGACACTCAGGGCACGCAAGCCTACTGATCTCCTGGCCAAGAACCCCTTTTACCCACTACAGGCCACAGCAGGGCCTGAAGTGGAAGAGCCTGAATCCTGCATGGTTGTCAGTGTTGTAGGAGAAGACCCATCCTTACAACCCCTGTGGTCCCAAGACCATCACGAACCGGTCTTGAACCAAAGAGCGTACAAAGCTCGACCTCAATCGGGGCATGCCAAACCCTTACTAACGGACCTGCCACATCCAGTCTGGCGGGTACACCAGAACCTGACCACGGAAGAGATCAATGTCCCTAAAGAGATAGTCAGCATGATGTTTGTTGACGAGCCCAACGACGATCAAGAAGACCGTATGATTCGATTCGACTATATGATGCATAGTATGATGGAGAAGATCGAGTTGATGGAAAATACCTGGCTCCTTGGGAACTCATCTCACTAAGAAGCTAACAAGAAGCCAATTCTCCTCATTCAGCCGATCCGATCCTAAGGTAGCCACCTCCTTCACATGACCATTCCTCCCATCATCAGGTCTCACAAGTCGACATTGATGCCATGATCGTCCACAGTTTGTGAAGAAGACATATCCTGAGCATGCAGGATACAGTCTTGTATCAGAAGCTCTATCCCTCTTACATTGACCAGCTCCCGTTTCCCCCAAATTACCAGAAGGGGAGAGTCCCGCTTTTCAACGGCATGAGTTCGCCTCACCAGCATATTACCCATTTCTATTTGGCGTGTCAAGAGACAACAGCTGATGGAAGGCTTCTTCTTCGTCAGTTTGTTGAAACTCTTGAAGGGCTGCACTCAAGTGGTATGCCTGACTCCCCTAAACTCGGTACAGACTTGGGAAGAAATGGAGCACATGTTTTACAAGTGCTTCTATGAAGTCGAGAGAGAAGTCCAGGCTATTGAACATCTCATATTGACCCATGGCCCAGATGCCGATGGATCAATTCATTGAAAGATGGAGAG
The DNA here is from genome assembly GCF_000471905.2 of Amborella trichopoda. The sequence continues at coordinate 4,174,882 of NW_006500351.1, forward strand.
ATTTAGCTGTGCACCAAGCTACCCCCATGCCTGAAATTGATGTAGTCTAAACATGTGTGCGCAACATGCGGCTGAAGATCCCCCTGCATGTTGAAGCTTCAAACCCAACTTCTATATCGGATTTGATCTCCAAAGCCATCTGCATAAAAAGCCTTTTTAAGCATCACGGCAGGCCCCAGGCGCAATCATCAGTGTTGTTGTCACTATATCAACAGAAAGGAGTGATCAGTGTTGCTGTCACTATATCAGATCCCAAGAACGCCTCTCCTCAAACTTTTGATTTCTCTTGGGGGGTGAACCCTGCAAATACTCAGAGGACACCTCAAGCAAGCCAACAGAAACCTCAGTCCTACAATAAGATGCCTCCACCTCTAAACCATTATGGAAAGGACTATTGGATAGAAAAGGGAAACAAAGTCTACAACTTCGACAAGGAGTGGGTCCCGACCTTACTCTGGATGTTGATAGAGCAACAAATGATCACCTTGCCTGAGACGAAAAAGCCAGAGTATGCTGATTTTATCACCCACAAGAATTACTGTACCTATCATAGAATGTTGGAGTACTCTGTTCGGGATTGCTTTACTCTCAAAGATCACATCGAGGCTTTAATCCAGAAGGGACAGATATAGCTCGACAGCCTCAAGAGGGCATTTGGGGCAGCTGAAGCATCCTATGTGATGACAGTTCAAGAAGAAGACAAGAAAGAGTATCATCTTGTTGAACTTCCACCAAACCTTCTTTAGGTAATGTTCTGCATGATGCTTCAAGTAGGGGATCATTGCACCAGAGCCATCAAGACAACCCAAGCACCTCGCTTGAGGGACCCAGAACCTCTGATGCCCGTATCACCAGATACGAGCTCACGACTTAAAGGGGTGCTTCGCCTTCCATTCCATAATCATAGAGAAAGTCCAAGGAGGACACGTCACTGGCATTAACCTAGGGGATGACGTTCGAACCGCCAAACTGCCAACACAAGAGGTCACTCAGACACATACCTCGTGTGAGAATGTATCGCCCGAGCTTTCTAATTCTGAGGAACCCTCAACTTCCCAACCATGGGAAGTCCATCGAGGATGAAACAGATTAAAGTGCATGAGAAGGAAAGCAGTTTGCCAGGCAAATCCAGCTCCCAAGCCACAGAACCTAGTCAGCCTGTGCCTGTTCACAAAACTGGTAAAAGGAGATGAGCACCAAGGGTGGCCCACCGAAAAAGGAAAATCCCCCAATCCCTGACTGAGGTTGAATTCCTCGAGGCCCTTCCTCTGCTGCCGAATTTGAGGGATTTCTTCCCCAAGTCAGTCGCTTTCACTAACCAAATACTGCAGTCCAGTCAAGAGGCCATTCCTTAGCCTTTTGTTGCTCAGGTTCTCAATACGTTCGATAAGGGTGACGACATAAAACGCACCCCCTAATGGTCGAAGCAAGGTGAAGACTTAAAGATTCCCTGCACATGTCCGATAAGAGTGACGACATTAATAGAACCCCTCAACAGTCCAAGAAGGGTGAAGACCTAAAAGATGCCCCGCACATGTCTAATTCTGGTGATGATGCTAAAAGCTACTTGGATCAGTCCAATCTGATTGACGACCTTAAAAGCTCTCCCCATCTTCTATCCTTGATTCCTCTATCCCTTCTTCTTCTTCTTCTTCTGTTAACACGTCGTCTGCAAGTTGAACTCACGAGCCCAAAATTTGAAGCTCTTGACAAAGAGCTGAAATGTTGCAACACTAGTAAGCGACATCGAAAGTAGCTAAAAAAGACAGTGGCCTAAGCAGCTAGGTTCTTATCAGTCGCTGACACCTTGGAGTTCAAGGCCAAGGCGAAGCCTCCTCCCACTATCGAGGAGCTTATCACGCAGCTTAAGAATCTCAAGGCTAAGAAACCCCAATAACCTCCTAAGCCCGACTTCGAGCAAAGACTGAGAGAGTTGAGAGGGCAGAGATTCCATTCTCACGAAGCATGGCACATGGTGCAGGTCTCTAAAGCAGTGATCAAAACTGACCAAATCAGTCTAAGGTCTGGGAAGAGATTACAACTGCTCATCCAGAAACCAAAACTCTTGAAGTACGTTGGTCCACCACTCATCCCATACCCTAACACACCGACCAATCCACCACTCCTTAAGTACCCGAGACCACCATTGGTTTCATACACCCAACCATCTCCAAACCCTTAACCTCCATCAACCTCCACTCTGTCAACACAAACTCCTATCACTCAATCTAACCAGTTCACATTGGGCTCTGCTAAACGACCTGGCTAGTCGGCACCGAATCCGGTGGCACAACCTTTACCTACCCAACCCTCACAACCTCTCCAATCAATGCCAAATGTACAACAAAGTCTACCTATACCCCAAAACAAAACTACCTCACAACCTACTATCTCACTAAAGGCCATGGCAGATCCAAGAGTACATATAAATGGTAATCGCAAAGACAAGAATGATGTGGTGACTGCAGTGATTTAAAAAACGTCGAGTCGAATCGGAGTTGCCCGGTTCGACTCGAGAATCGGCACTGGAGGTGCCGATTCGGGCAAATTACACGGAATAGCCCGGTTCCAAAGACAATCGGGCGATTCTGTACAGTGACTCACTGATTCACTGTACGGAATCAGCGAGTCCCGTGAAGAACACGGGCTGCACAGTGTTATGTACGGGATTCTTCAAAATTTGTCATTTTTTTATCATTTTTCTTGTTTTTTTTACCATGTGATCGAATATGCAGGCTTTATGCAGCTTTTTTCAGCCTTTTCATGGATTAAATGGTGGAGAAATTTCGTGTTTTTGGATCATGAAAGTTGCGTTTTTAGGGTTTCCGCCTTTCCTTGTGTTTCATGCCAAATAGGGCATGAATCTGTGAAAATTTGTAGGCATTTTGATCGTAAAGTTGTTCATCAAAAAATTCTATTACGAATTTGTGATAATCGTTGAGAAAAATAGAGTAATTTGGAGATTGAAGGCTCGGGTTCACGAAACCAGGTAAGAACTTTGGGTTTTTTTTTTTTCCGCCATATGATCAATTTCATTGCATATTTTGAAAATAATGAGTTACATTTGCAAGGTTTTTAATCTTTATTGTGTCTTTTATCATTTTAACATATTCCAATTTATTTAATTTGCTCAATTACAGCCTGATTTTTTAGATGAACATAGTAATGTTTGTGAAAAAACATTTCTGCTGTTTTTTTTTTTTCCGCCTTTTAATTTTTTGTTCACGATATATTACAAATAACGTGTTATACTTCTAGGGTTTTTAATCTTTATAGTCTTGTTTATAATCAGATGTATTCAATTTGATCTGATTTATTCAATTTGAGCTTCATTTTTTAGATTCAATAACTGTTGTCTGTGAAGAACTGCGTTTTTTTTTTTTTTTGCTCAATTTAATCGATTTGATTTGATTTATTGATGATAATGTGTTCATAATTTAGGGTTTTGATTCCTTATATTGTTGTTTATTAAAAAATATACTCAATTCGATGTAATTTATGCGTTTGGAGGTGGATTTTTGAGTTAAAATGGCTGATGCAAGGTGGCTCAGTGAAGAACTATTTTTTTTTTTTTTTTTTGTAATCCATGATCGAATTTTTTTGTCATCCATGATCGAATTTTTTATTCTTTTTTTTTTGTAATCCATGATCGAATTTTTTGAAAATTTGTTTTTTTTTTTTTTTATAATCCATGATCAAATTTATTGTCGTTCTTTTTTGTAATCCATGATAGAATTTTTTGATTTTTTTTTTGTAATCCATGATCGAATTTTTTGTAATCCATGATCGAATTTTTGTAATCCATGATTGAAATTTTTTGTAATCCATGATCAAATTTTTTGTAATCCATAATTGAATTTTTTGTAATCCATAATCCATGATCGAATTTTTTGTAATCCATGATCGAATTTTTTGTAATCCATGATCGAATTTTTTGTAATCCATGATCGAATTTTTTGTAATCCAAAATCGAATTTTTTGTAATCCATAATCCATGATTGAATTTTTTGTAATCCATGATTGAATTTTTTGTAATCCGAATTTTTTGTAATCCATGATCGAATTTTCTGTAACCCAACAGCAACGGGGTAGGGATGAGCATGACAGTGTAGGTGAGCATGAAGGATGAACATGCTTCGGGGATTTTGGATTGGGAACACATCAGAACACTAACACTCAGGGATTTGGATATAGTCAGATGCCTGCTAATATAATCGAATCAATGAATTGTCAAACGACTTCAATCAATAGCACCAGCGTGACCAAGAAGAAGAACATCGACGTCTGTCATTTTATTTTTAGATCATATGTTACTAATTGTATGCTTTATTGTCGTCCATGTGTCTTGATATACTTATTCCATGATAATTCTATGTTTATCCTTTTGTGTGACGTAAATTAAATGGTAAATAGTAGTTCATCCAGGGAAAGAACATATCAATATTCGCATATTCATACAAAGAAATGAAAATTCTTAATGGAGTACCCTCATTTTTTATTGAATTCCTAGAAAAAAGTATTTATAATGAATTTTAATAATTTTTTCGAATTTTTTTGAAGCTTTAATCTGACCGATTCACCCTATTCCCGATCCGAATCGCTGATTCGCCGATCCGGATCGATTTTTGAGGTGCCCTATCATGGTCACCGATCCGCTTTTTAAACCATTGGGTGACTGTATCTATGATCAAGGAATCACACAACCCTCCCCTCATACTCTCTTAGCCCTGCTCTTCCCAACTGAACCAAGTGCCTCAAAATTCGTTCTCTCAACCATATGCACTCCCTCTTTTTAAAGTCGATCCCTCCTCAAGCAGGCAAGCAGTAGAAGTAGCAACCATGCTCTACACCGTCAAAGACCAATTTGAGGTGGAGATGTCAAAAGAATGGAGACCTACAAACTCTGAGGTCGGGACATTCGAGGTCAATGAAGGATTCCCTAGACCACCGACAGATGATGAGGTGGAAGTTCAAGAAGCCCCTGAGGAATGGGAAGGTGGACAAGCTACAGCTGATGATCTCAAGGAAATAAACTTGGGCAATGAGAATGATCCGAGGCAAACTTTTATTTCAGCCAACATGTCACCAGATGAGAAAGAGCGCTATATTGCCTTCCTACGAGCAAACCAAGATGTCTTCGCCTGACACTATCATGAGATGCCCGGTCTGGACCCCCAAGTCACGGTACATTATCTAAGCATTGACCCATCCTTCAAACCCGTAAAGCAGAGTTTAAGAAAATTCCAGCCTGATCTTGAAATGTAGATAGATGCTGAAGTAACGAAACTCAGGGAAGCAAGTTTTATTTGGGAGGTCAAATACCCGAAATGGCTCGTCAACGTCATGCTAGTGAAAAAGAAGAATGGGCAAATCAAGGTCTACATTGATATCCGTGATTTAATTGCTGCCTGCCCAAAGGACGACTTCCCATTGCCGTTCACAGACATGCTTATCGATTCCACGGCCCATTGCCAAATCTTCTCCTTCATGGATGGATATTCAAGGTACAATCAAATAAGGATGGCACCAGAGGATGAAGAGGCCATCGCCTTCCTGACTCCCAAAGGGGTCTTCTATTACATGATGATGCAATCAACGATAAATAACCACCATTTTAAAAGATATGCTGCACAAGGAGGTGGAATGTTACGTAGATGATTTGGTGGTGAAATCCAAAAAGAAGGATGTTCACATCCAGGACCTTGAGCGAGTGTTCGAGCGGCTCTACCTTCATCAACTCAAGATGAAGCCCTTGAAATGCACCTTTGGTGTACGTTCAGGGAAATTCTTAGAGTTCATTGTCAGGTATTGGGGTTGAGCCTGTCAAGCTCAAGGAATTTGAGGAATGCCACCACCAACGACACTACGAGAACTCTGGTCTCTTCAGAGCCATCTTTATTATATTCAAAGATTCATCTCCAATCTCTCAGGTCACTGTAAGCCTTTTACACACCTGTTGAAGAAGGACTCTCCTTTGATATGAGATGGAGCATGTCAGGTAGCATTGGATGACATGGTTAATTTGCAAGACAAGTGAGCCAAATGACCCACCCTGGTCTTAGGGAAATGTACGTTCATATGATTTAGAAGGTGAGAAGTTAAGGTGATGAAAAGAAGGAGGTTCGAATGAGAGGAGAAAAGAAGAGGAGACTCGATAAGGAGACGAGACTAGCATGATAGCTAGACCAGTGCATTGACCGACTCGGAGTGGTAGCAAGATAGGCATGGTAACTCAGACCGGCGTGATGGCAATTCCACTCGAAACTAAGGTCGATATGACTGTCCTAATATGGTGTGGCAGTAAGAAAGGCATGATACTGAGAACCAACATGATGGCAATACTGCTCAACAATCAGACCACTGTAGCAGTGCTAGACTGAGTCTACCCTCAGTTGAGTAAGAAGGGAAGAGAATGAAGAGAAGGCACGAGACGGTGAAGAAATAGAATCTCGATGGCGCTAGGCATCACCACCCTCAACCATGAAGTAGGGCGTCACGACCCTTGAACGACGCTAGACACTACTTCTCCCGGTTGGAGAGTGAGTAGTGAACTACAGGCGGCACTAGGCATCACCGTTTGGCAACATGTGAAAGCAATGTGCCCTTTCGTGGGAGACGATAGCCTCATGTGAAGCACACAGCGATAGCCATTTGTGAAGTGCGTGGCAATAATTCCTTATGAGACAAACGGCGATAGGCTCGGGACACATGCATGAGGCTTGTGAATGGCGATAGGCACCGAGGGTAAGAAGGCAAGTCACAAACGGTGATAGGCACTGAGCATGCGAAAGAAGCTCGTGCACGTCGGTGGTAATACTACTCAAAACCAAAGTCGGCACGTCGGCGTTAAGCTAGGCCTACCTTCAATCAAGTGAGAAGAGAAAGAGGTGGAGAGGAAAGAATGAGACGACGAAGAGAAGGGGAAATCCAGACATTGATAGATATCGCGGTGGCAATGCAAGGAGGTGGTGTATCCCTTGTGTATGGTGCTAGCTCTTGACGAGGCTCACGACGATGGTTTCTCTTAGGTTGCACAATGATAGATGTGGGACGTAGGGAGAATGCCGATAGGCACAGAACGCATGGAGGAAGCTCGCGAACAGCGATGGGTGTTACCAAGGCCTCTAGCGAGCGCCGATAGGTATCGCCGTCTACGCTAGATGCGGAGCAAGGAAAGACTCCTGTAGGAGGCATCATGTTCTTCACCGAGACGTCAAAGCTACGTCTGTGGGCGGCGATGGGCAGCACCATCTATAGACTTTAATGAGAGAAAGAGACAAACAAGAAGGAGGGAAAGAAGACTTATGCATGACGCTGCCATCGCCATGTGCGACCTGTGAGACTAAGGGAGAGGCATGCACGACACTGCCACTGCTGTGCATGACCTTCGCAAGGGACTCAGAAGAAGAAGAGGGAGAAGGGAGGGGAAAAGGGCGAGAGAAGAAGAAAAGAAAAAAAGAAAAGATAAGATTTACCTCAACACTAGGGGTACCGGTCAAAATTTTCTCTCACCTCACCCTCTCTCGTAAGCGTAACACCACAATGGTAAGAAAGAAAAACTTGTATTAAGTGAAAACTCTCTCTTGTGTGTATGTCTGTCCTTTCTGCTTACAATGATGGTACGTAAATATAGAAGTGTGCCCCAAACATGGTTGGGTGATCAAAAGTAACCCTAATTGTTGAAAATTAAGTTTAAATTGAATTAAAAGCAATTAGAAAATAGGGTGAAAAAAGACAGATTGGTTCCTACCTATCGAGTTGTGAAATTTCAGAACAGTCCATGTGTTGCCCTAGGACTTGTGTGTTCTTGTATGGCTGATCCGGGGTCATTCTGATGCCTGATTCAATGTAAGATGATTATTTTCTTGTAGGGCTCGGCATGACAATCGATTTGATACCAACTTCGAGCCATGGATCGTGTTTTTTGTGCACGATCATGTGGCTTGAATTTTAAGTAGATCTTAAAACTTTGAATCGATGGTTTGTTTGTTCCTTAATGTTTTTCTGTGTTTTCTTTGATGAATCACACTAAGCATGTCGCTACGATCACGGGACACCAAACGCAGCTTGATTTCGTGGTCGAATGAAGATTTTGCAAGTTTTGAATTTTTACAGGAATCAAGGATTCCAGCGATGGAATTTTCAGTCTATTCATCGGCTTCGTGTGTGGAATTCGACATCATATATGGGGATTGGGTCATAGATGGCCCGAGACCATACGCCCGCAATGGAATTGGTTTCACGTCGATCAGGCTCACGAGCAGCGTGATTTGGCCGCTCGAGGGAGGGACGACACTGCTGAAATTTCTGCACTTTCTTCATGGATCAGCAACTTGTCTCTAGCTTTTCTTTGCGCCCGGGTATCTTCACGGGGTGCGCCATATATCGAATCGCTCGTCATGACTAGATTAACATGCTCACCAAAGTTGAGCACAATCTGATGTGGGACAGTTGAGATATGAATGTCAAAAGTTACTGGTATTGACAGTCCCTTTAATGGTGTAGTGTTGCAAGGGGCTGCACGGGAATAGCATGCGGCTCCTCTTGTTTCACTCTTTTGCCTATAACGTCTTCCTGGAGTGTCCGTTTGGGCTGAAAATTGACCCTTGGAGGTTTTCAACCATGTCGGATCCAATGTTGGTGGTCTCACAGTAATTTGATATGCTAATAGCTCTAGTTATAAGGGTCCATTTTATGGTGCTAGAGGCCGATTCTGTCGGAACTATTTCTCAGTTTGCACTGCCTTAGACATGTCAAAATGTGAGGAAATTTGGCAAGAGACTCTTGAGAGACCTCATGAAGATCTTGGCCAGTTCTGGGGCTATTTTGAGACCGTTCAAATTTTCCACTACTTGCTAAGCCTTTATTGAGCGGGGGCCTCATGTTGATGAAAAATACCTTCCAATAACATGCCCCGACGAAAGTTTTTCTTCGAGAAACTCAAGAAGTGCAATCATTCAGGAATTTTAAGGGATCTTGTCGAAGTCCTCACCCTCAAGGGACTATCTGCGGTTTTGGAGCATGAGGCCTTTGTCTAGACCTCGTACAAAACCTGACCTTTTTGAAGGCCAAATGCTACGAACCTATGGTCGGCATTGTCTACTGCTACACTAGGTTTGCCTTTAATGCTTAGGGTATCCCTGTAGGTCACGTCTAATGGAGTCTAGTCGGGAGCTTCTGACCCATCCGAAAGTTTGGTCCCCTACTGGCTAGAGGACTTTGACGAGACATACCCTAAATCTTATGGCAACCCTGGCCTTGTCAGCTCCTTTCCTTTGTAATGATCCTTATCATTTTTAGAGGGATATTTTCATCATGGTCCTCACCCTCAAGGACTCTTGCTGTTGTTGAACTAGGGAGATCTTATGAGGATCTCACTCCCTAATGAGCCGTTGAAATTGGGGAGATCTTATGAGGCTTTCACTCGCTAATGAGCCATGGAAACTGGAGAGATCTTATGAGGCTCTCACACCTTGACGAGCCTTAGAAACTGCGAAGATCTTATGAGGCTCTCACTCCTTAATGAGCCGTTGAAACTTGGGAAATCTTATGAGGCTCGCACTCCCTGACGAGCCATGATTGCTGCAGAGATCTTATGAGGCTCTCACTCCCTGACGAGCCATGATTGTTGGGGAGATCTTACAAGGCTCTCACTCCTTAAGCCATGATTGCTGGGGAGAACTTATGAGTCTCTCACTCCCTGACGAGTCATGATTGTTGGGGTGTTGGCTGAGACTGTTGAAGTGTGACAACCAGCTTTGTCAGTTCAAGTGCCCTTTCATGGGTTTTTACTTGAATATGGGAAGTAGCGCCGTGAAGATGGCATTCGCCAACTTCCGTTATTTTTGGGCTCTTTTACTCATGACTTTGGGGTCATGTCCACCCTTTTCATTCATTTTTTGTCATAGTGCCTTTCCGCGGTTTTCATCATTCCTAGGTATATATTTCCAAAGAACTCTCTTACTTATGGTTTCGTGACTATTCCCGTCCGTCATTTTTACTCATGGTGTTCCCTTGTTCAGGTGTACTCCATGCTCGATTTTTTTAGAGAAGGCGTGTTTTAGGGTCATGCTTTCGAGACCTATGCAAAGCCTTTTAACATCATGTAGTCAGAACGTGCACTATAGTTTGAGGGTCATATAGCTGGACTGTAGCGGTGAGGAGTGGCAGTCTGTAGAGGCCATAGAGTCAGTCTAGGGGTGGCATGAAGTTGCTTGTAGAGTTGATTGGATGGTAGGTGACAAGTGGTGACCCACTAGTTGATAGCGAGATGTCTTGCTGTTTGGTGAGCATGGGTAAGACTTACTGGGGAACGAGATGAAAGATGGTAAAGGTGGCCTGCACACACGAATGGGCCAGATAGGGAAAACGTACGTGGCGATGCATGTAAAGGGTGTGTGCACGTATGTAGACTCACTGGGGAGGCAATGAAAGTGGTGTAAGTGGCCCACACACATGAGTGGGCCGGTTGGGGGAGTCATGCGTGATGATGCACATAAAGGGTTTGTGGGCCTAGGTAGGCTCAATGAAGAGAAGAAGAAGAGGGTATGCGCTCACCAATGGGCCGGTTAGGGAAGACGTGAGTGAAGATGCACACAAAAAGGGAGGTGTGCACGCACATTGGGCGTCTTTAAGGTTGTGCCTCTTGGACCTGGGTGAAGAAGTTTAATGTCATGCAGCCAAGACATGCACTATGGTGTAAGGTCATATAGCTTGGACCGTGATTACGCAGTTTAAAGTCATACAACTGGGACCATGCAGTTTAAGGTCGTGCAACTAGATCTCTGTTATAGTTTATGGTCATATAGTTTGAACCGTGGCTATGCAGTTTAAGGTCATGCAGCATGAACCATGTACGAGTCACCATGTTAGTAGGGTTGTATGGGAGGTAGGTATGTTGATACAAATCTGACTTTAGGGGATAAAGATAGTTAAAGCTATCCACATGTGAAGAGACGTAGATGAAGGTGGTGACACTATGAGGGGTTGTTAATGAGGAAGGCTTCATTGGGGATTAGGAGGGCCAGTGTGACTCCACGGGGGTAATAAATATTGGTGTGCGTGGAACTTCTAGAGGCCAAGACACGGATGAACCCCACTGTGGATTGAATGAAGGATGTCTCTGACTTTCTAGGGATGATGGGATGAGTACGATCCTTTCATGCATTTAACTCCGTTAGGGGTCTAGTTTGAGTTTTACGTATGGATCATTCAGCGCGCTGCACGTTACAGATTTAGGGCCTTGTAGCTAAGACCATGACTGTGCAGTTTAAAGTCATACAGTTAGGACCATGTAGTTTGTGGTTGTCCAACTAGACCTCTGCTATAATTCAGGGTCATATAGTTTGGACCGTGGTGCTAAGCCTTTTAACGTCATATGGCCAGGGCGCGCACTATGGTTTAAGGTCACACAACTGGACCATGGTTGTAAGTTTAAAGTCATGTGACAAGGACTTTGTAGTTTGAGGTCATGCAACTAGACCTCCGATATAGTTCAAGGTCATACAATTTGGACCATGGTCATACAGTTTTGAGTCGTGAGATAATGACCATTACTATGCAGTTTAAGGTCATGTAGCTTGGACCTTGACTGTGCATTTTAAGGTCATGCAGTGGCAATGCAGTTTAAGGTCATGCAATGCGGACCATGGTCATGAGGTTTTGAGTCATGAGACAAGGACTGTGGCTATGTAGTTTAGGGTCATGCAGCTTGGACCGTGGCTATGCATTTTAAGGTCATGCAGCAAAGACCATGGCGGTGCAGTTTAAGGTCATGCAATGAGAACCATGGTCATACAGTTTTGAGCCGTGAGATAAGGACTGTGGCTATGCAGTTTAGGGTCATGCAGCTTGGACCGTAGCAGATGCGACCCTGTGGGGAATAGAGCCATTACCAGAAACTGGGTTCGCTAAGGGGCGAGATTGTGGTGTTGGGAATGAACTTCTTGAGGGTATGGGATGATGGTCTGAAGGGGAGCACCAAGGCCTGCTTATGACTCTTAGTGTAGCATTAGACATGGATGATGGCGTCAAGTCCCTTGGTGAAGCGTATAGCAGTAGCTCTTGACCAGATGCAGGGCGATAACTTCTTGATAGGGTGCACGGCAATAGCCTCCTGACGAAGCGCTCGTGGTAGTCCCTAGACGAGATGTGCGGCGACAACCTTTTGAACGAAGAGCATGGCGTTAGTCCCTTGGATGAAATCTTAACGAGGCATGCTACAATGCTTCTTCAGGTCTCGGGCTTGGCCGCTCGGCCTGACCACATCACCATCAAGAGCTAGGGACTAGAGCATCATTTCGAGTTTGTCGGGGGCAGTCTCTGATACTGTGGATTATAAAAGGGGGAGAAACCCCACATTACTATTTTATCAAAGGGTAAAACAGTAGAAGGGATTTTTAGATAAATAGAGAGCCAAAGTTCCTAGCGAGGGTTTTCTGACACGCACTTCCCAGCCAGAACTTGGAGAGAAGGTCCTTAGGGATTTTTCTGGTGACCTTCAGGAGGTGTGAAGATTCGCAGCATGCTTGTGAGTAGTTTTCGGCCAGCATCGAATCTTTCTAGGCAAGGAAGAGGATCTCCGGGGTCTTGGCAGAATTTGCAGAGGTGCCCTGTGGGAGTTCGACTGCTTATCCGATCGTTCTACTGTTGAAGGAGAGGTCACAGAAAGCTCAGAGGGTTCTGTCAGCTCTCTCGTTGTCGGAGGAGAAGGAGAGGAGGCTGCATTGAGCTCATAAGAATTTTTGCAGAATTTTAGTGAGGATTGGTGGACTGCTGAAGTGGGAAAAATCGGGGCGAAGGGCAATCCACGGAGTCTCACGGAAGTCTTCTAGGGACTTCCGGTGGTGTTGCTAACTCCGATAATAGGCAAGAGGCGAGAGACAGTTTCCTGGTGTTTTTCACGACATTTTCAGCCATTGAAAAAGGGGAAAAATAGGGTCAGACAGGAGGTTCTTGTTGGGTGGAGAGGTGTTTCTGACAAGGGGAAGCCACGCCGCTAAGGGTAAGAGCAAGGTCATCCGAGGTATCCCCACGGCCGAAGGTGTGTTTCTGACGAAGCCCGAAGGATTGCAAAGAAGGTGAAGGGTCACAAGAAGGTCGACTGTTGGCGTGGGGAAACAGTTGGGGTAACCGAAGAAGCGTGGGAGTCAATGTCCCTCGGTAATTAGGAACAGCGGGAACCGAAGTACTTCAAAGTCATGCATGACATTAAGTCACATGCGGCGCCGCCTTCATACATCCTTGGGTCATACGTGGTGACAACCACATTTGGGGGTATGAGGCTCATGGCGATAGTCCCGTGTGGCATTAGCCTACCCGTGGTGATGATAGGATGTGACATTGTGTTGTGAACGACGATGACCTCGGATGGCGATGTCTCGCGGGGGTCAAAAGTGATGGTAGACGAGGAGACCTTGCCACCACAGTGTGTTCAAAGCAAAGTCCTTCAGCACAGTCATGAAGTCCATGTTGTTCTGTGGAAGGGCATCTATTGTGAACAGGGTACGCTCTCCCTCGTAGGCCAGTTCCTTGCTAGAGAAGTCTACCATTTATATTTGATATACTAGTCAGATGAATTGAAGTTGACTGGGAAGTGGTTAGCTTGTTCTTTTGGCCTGTAACTTTCCTCTTATCCTCAAATGGAAAAGCAACACCGTCGGCTTTGGTTTGTAGCTGTCCTCTTATCCTCAGATGCAAGAGCTTTGTAACTTCCCTGTTAATGGGCCTTCGGTTGTAACTTGCAACTTTTTTAACTCAATGAAAGAAATGAATTTCTTTTGAGCTGGCTTGATGTTTCACATCGCCATTTATATCATTTTGTTGCACACACCGTGCTTTATTGCCATGTTAGGGATAATACTTCTTTAAATATCACCCGTTGATAGGGGCATCGCCTCTTCTCCATCAAAGTTCGTCAGTACATAGGCCCCACTTGGTGTAACATTCTTGATCACGAATGGACCCTTCCACTTAGGCTCGAACTTTCCTTTACGGTGCTCATGTATGACGATCAGTCTCTTGACTGCTAGGACTAGGTCCCCACGAGCGAATGAACTAACCTTAACAGAGTTGTCAAAGGCTATCTTCATTCTTTCTTGATTGAGCTCGAGGTTCTGTTGGGCCTCTAGTCTCTTGGTAACAGAGCCTGATCCTCTTGTCTTCAGCTAGTCCCTGATGTATAGGAACACGAAGTGAGGGTATTTGAATTTCGAGGGGTAGGACCGCCTTACCCCCATAGACCAGGGAATAAGGGGTGGTGTTCGTAACATTACGGGGTAGTGCGATAGGCCCATAGATCCACAGGCAATTTCTCATGCTAGTTTTTCTTTGACTTTGACATTGACTTCTGGAGCACCCTACACAAAGTCTTGTTGAATGCCTTAGCTACTTGAAGGTAAAACATGGTCGAGTACTTCCACTCAAAACCGAACTGGTTGACTAGGCGATCCACATGCTAGCTCCTTAACAGAGGGCCACTATCAGAATTTATTCAATCCGGGATCCGGAATGAATATATGATGTGGTGTCGTACGAAGTTAGCCACAACGGTCCCTGGAACCTGTCTGAGAGGGATTGCCTCGGCCCATTTGAAAAAGTGGTTTGTCACCGCCAGAATGAAGGAATGACCCAAGGCAAAAGGAGGGTCAATGGGTCCTATAATGTCCATACTCCACTAGGAAAAGGGCCATAATATCATCGTAGGATGTAGAGGCTCTGGGGGCTGATGAATGAGGCTTGAGTGGATTTGGCACACTTGGCATCTTTTAGCGTAGTTTTGGGCGTAAGCTACCATGGAAGGCCTGTAATAGCTGAGTCTACGTATGCGCTCATAGAGCTTGGGGGTGAATTGGTGCAGCTCACAGATGCTTGAGTGTACTTCTTCGAGTACTTTGCTTTCCTCTTGTCCGTTGACGCACATGAGGAGGATTCTGTCAAATGACCGACGAAAGAGGACATCCCGATCGAGAAGAGTGTACTTGGTGGACATCCACCATATGTTGTTGTGCTCTGCTCGATCTTGAGGTAGCCATCCATGCTTCACGAAGTCCACAATGAGCTCCCTCCAGTCTTTTATTTGTTCAACCTTTGCACTCATCGGGTCGAAGAACTTGGGCTCTTGCTCTCGAGCTCCTGCTCCCGAGCTTTGGCTTCTTTTCCTTGGGAAACTTCCTGCTCTTCCTTGATGACATCCCTAACCACGAGAAGTGCCCCGAATGGGTAAGGTGGACACTCAGGGAAGACATCCCTCTCGCCGGCTATGTCAACCTCGGCTCTCAAGTCGAAGTGTCTCCATTCAGCTACCCATACTGGAGTGGGCCCCGTTGAAGACAATTGGATGATGGCATCAAGCTTTGAAAGCGCATCAGCCTACGAGTTTAACCTTCTAAGGATATGACTCAGGGAGAAGTCATTTAAGTTTTGGCTGTGTCATGATAAGGCTTGAGAGTATCGTTCCTTATGTCATAAATCCCCTTTAGCTGCCGGATGACCAGCTCAGAGTCCCCAAAGATATTTAGCTGCTCTAAGTCTAGCTCCTGGGCGATCTTTAGTCCGATTATGAGGGCTTGATACTCGACTTCATTATGACAAAATGCTTTTACAAGTGAGAAGGATAGAGGAATTATTCCTCCATCGGGGGTTAAGAACATGACTCCGGTACCCCCTTTATCAAACTGAAATGCTCCGTCAAACTACATTTCCCATGGTCGAGTTAGCACCGCACAAAAAACTTCTTCATTCGGTAGATCACTTCACAAGGGAGATTTTGAAGGGACTGGGTGAGCAGCAAGGAAGGCTGCTAGGGCTTGACCTTTAATCGCCTTTTGTGGTTGTCGAACTCCATCAGCAATAATGCCCACTAGGCCAAACGTCTTGACAAGCACGACCAGGTCATAAGGAACTTGACGGGGTCTGCCATGGAGATTAACTTGACTTCGTGGCTGAGCAAGTAATGGCGGAGATTCTGTGCAACAAAGATCAAGGCTAGGCACAATTTTTCGATGGGAGGGTAATTCTTCTCAGCCCCTTGTATTTTGCGACTGAGATAATAGAGCGCTAGCTCTTTCCCTTCATCATTGTTCTGCGCCAGGAGTGCCTCGAGTGACTCGTTAAGGGTGGTCACGTATAGGATGAGCGGTCTTCCTAACATTGGCGTAGAGAGTACTGGTGAATTCAACAAGTACTGCTTGATGTCCTCGAGCGCAACTTGACATGCTTCGTCCCATATGAAGGGAGTATCCTTCTTTAGGAGGTGTGAGAAGGGTCTACATCGCCCTAAGAGGTTCGAAATGAGCCTCTGAATGTAAGCGATTTGTCCTTGGAGAGACCATAGTTCATGGAGGGTTGTAGGCTACAACATGTTTTGAATTTCCATGATTTTGACTAGATCGATCTCCAGCCCACGGTATCTCATGGTAAACCCTAAGAATTTTCCTGAGTGTACACCAAAGCCACATTTCAAGAGGTTCATCTTGAGTTGGTGACTCCACAACCGCTCAGACACCTTTCTGAGGTCTTGCACATGAGTCACTTTTATTTCAGACTTTACCACCAAGTCATCCACATAGCACTCAACCTCCCTGTGAATCATGTCCTTGAAGATGAATGTCATGGCTCGCTGGTACGTGGCGCCAGCATTCTTTAGCCCAAACGGCATCATAGTGTCGCAAAGGAGCCCTTTTGGAGTCAATAACGCAGTGGCCTCCTATCCTCGAGAGCAATTATGATTTGGTTGTAACCAGAATAAGTGTCCATAAAGGAGAAGATTTGGTAATGGGTCGTGGAGTCAACTAGCATTTCAGTGAACGGCAGAGGGAAATCGTCCTTAAGACAAGTAGTGTTCAAGTCATGAAAGTCAATGCTGACCCTAATTTTGCCATTCTTCTTCGTGTGCATCCTAGCCGCATGACGCTAAAAGGCTTCTCACAGGTCTCGAAGGCATGGTCCTAAACACGCCTTCACAAAAACAGGGCATGGTGTACTTGGACAAGGGAATGCCATGAGTAAAAATGAAGGACAACCATGGTCATGAAACCATGAGTAAAATAGTTTCGTGAAAACAAAAATCCAAACATAACGAAAACCCCCAGAGAGCACCGTGAGCAAAAACGGATGAAAAGAGTAGACATGGTCGCAAGGTCATGGGTAAAAGAGCCCAAAAATCAAGGAGGTTGGTGAAAATCGTCTTTACGGTGTCACTTTCTCAGTTCAAGTGAAAACCCGCAAAAGGGCACTTGGACTAACAAAACAAGATAATACAACATCACAGCCTTAGCCGGTACCCCATCTCTTAACAGCCATAATCCCGGCTGGTGAGGTCTACACAAAATTCTCAACTGCCAGTATCCAATCACAATACAAAGTGGCTAACTAGGGAGTGAGAGCCTCATAATATCTCCCACATTTCACCTCCAAAAATCACAAGAGTCCTTGAGGGTAAGGACGACGACCAAAAGATCCCTCCAAAATGCTAAAGATCCCCACGAAGGTAAGAAACTGACAAAGCCAGGGCCTAACCTACTAGAGACTTTAGGGTAATGTCTCGCCATGACATCACCTGGCCTAAAACCTTCCTTAGCAAAGAGGCCTAGATTTTCGGGAAGGAAGCCCTCGACTGGACCCGACAAGATGGGTCCCACGCAGCCACCTCGCCAAAATCCCCCCTAATAGATAGGGAAAGATTTTTGAGAAAGGTCAGAAGCCCCCAACTAGACCCCACTGGACGGGACCTATAGAGATACGCTAATCATCAAAAGCAAACTTGGTGTAGCAGAAAACAATGACGACCAAAGGTTCATAGCACTTGGCAGCCACATAGGCTCTATTCTGACCAATGAGGTCCCTACTAAATCCTTAAGCTGTCAGAATTGCAAATAGTCCCTCGAGGGTGAGGACTTCGATAGGATCCCTCAAAAGTCTATTCTCCCCCTAAAGCTCCACGGATGGATCGGTACATTGCATCTAGACATATTAACGTCCTAGTTACAACATTGCATGGATCTCCTCAACGTTCACGTAGTCTTGTGGCTAGCCAGGGGAAATTTCCCAACTAATTGTACTTCTCGCTTCTATCGAAGCACAATAATCGGTGGGGCATGCTGTTGGAAGACATTTTCATCATCAAGGGTCCCTGGTCAATAAAGCCTAACAAATAGTGGAAATTTCAACAGTCTCATAATAGCCCTAAAACTAACCAGAATCTTCATAAGGACTCTAAAAAATTCTCCTGCCAAGTTTCATTGCATTCCGACATGTCTAAGGTAGTGCAAATTGAAAAACAATTTTGACATAGCACCTTGAAATGGACCCTATAACTAAAGCTATATTTTCAATGTCTCAATTTGTTGAACGGACATTTCAAGAAGATGTTATAGGCAACAGAGTGAAACAGAAGGTGTCACACGCTATGCCCATGCGGCCACCCTGCAACTCAAGTCCATTAAAGGGACAGTCACGATCAGTGACTTGCGACGCTTATATCTCCCTTGTCCAAGATTGGATCATACTCAAACTTGATGAAGCGTGTTCGTCTCGTCAAGACGACCATTTTGATATGTGGCAAGCCCCTCGACGACTCCCTAGCGTAAAGAAAAGCTGAGAGAAGCTGCTGATCTGTGAAGAAAGTGCAGAAAAATCAGCAGTGTCGTGGCTCTCTCAAGCAATCAAATCACGTCGTTCATGAGATCGACCTGAAACTAATTCCATCATGTGCGTAAGGTCTAGAGCTATCTTTAGTCAGAACCTCATACATGATGAACGGTCGGATTTTGCACACAAAGCCGACGAATTGGCTGTAAATTCCATCGTCGGAATTTCAGATTCCGGCTAAAACTCCAAATTTGCAAAATCTTCATCTGGGCACGGAATAGAGTTACGTTTGTTGCCCCACGATCGTGACGGCATGCTCAATGTGATCCAGTAAAGAAATAACTGAAAAACATCAAGGAATGAACACACAATCGATCCAAAGTTTCAAGATTCATTCAAATTTTAAGTCACATGATTGTGCCCTAAAAATACAATCCATGGCGCGAAGTTGGTATCAAATCGATGGCCATGCTGAGTCCTACAAGAAAAAAATCATCTTTTGATCAAACAGGCATTAGAAAAACCCTGGATCATCAC
>NW_006500350.1:13326-24844 GCF_000471905.2 Amborella trichopoda
AAAAAAATCTCTACACCTTATCTTTCTACCTCTCTATTAAAAAAGTTTATCTCTCTCATGTTTGGTCTCTCTTTCCCACATTGTGAAAGAACCTAAGGGTTTAGGTTATGAAGTTCTTCTCTCCTATATCTCAAATATGGATTTACGGCTAAGGATATTAGGGTTTAGCAAAAAAAGAATCCATCATTTCAAATTAGGTTGTTGTGTTTGTGATCAAAGGGGTTCATGTTCCATTAGTGTGGCTTGGCCGAAATTTGCTTTCCCGATTCGAGATTGAAGCTAAACCGTTGATCCCGCGCTATCAGATGGTGGTGACTCGGTGTGGGGTGTAATAAGCCCGGTTGAGGTAATCTCCGACATTCTTCCTTTTGTTTCTTGCAATCTTATCGTTTATTCTCAAGCACAGTGCATAGTTGTTTCAATAGCATCAAGTTGATAAGATCTTGGTTTTATTATTATGTTGATTTTATTTTGAAATTTATCTTATTATAATAAAGACCACCTGTAAGTGATCTTTTGCCAAAAAAAGGGAAAAAAAAAAAAATGTATTCCTTGGTAAAAGACCGCATAGGTCTTTCTTTCAAAAAGTTTATGCACATGATCAGCCAATGATAAAGTGATCAACTACAACTAAGGTAAGAAATACATGAATTGGAAATGGGGTTAAGTTTGTGGTGGTAGCACCATCAAAGCCTCAGCTACTGGTGTACGTTTCTATTTCCATTGATAAATTTGAAAGCCACTAGCAATTTTTAAAATGGGTAAGGGTCTGTATTCCCCACTGATCTATTCATAAAATAAAGAAAAAGAATTAAAATAAAAAAATCCATGAATTGCATTGGGCTACCGACCTTTATAGGTCTTCTTACAATAGGCCAGATAATTAACTGAGCGAGAAATTAAAAATGGGTACTTTGTTTGAGGGATTCTTTCACTATATAATGCACAATATTAGGTACTTTGGGTGGAGTTTATGAATGAGAGGCAAGACATGAATGTGGATTGGGAGGGTGACAATTATATACTCCATAGTACAAGAATAGAAACAGTTCTAATGGGTGAAATACGGCTTTCTTTCAAGAGTTTTGAGATGTGCTTAAAGATGATCTGTTCCAATCGGTGAAACAGCTCTACCATGATGGGGTGATCTACAAGGCTATAAATTTTACTTTTATCACTCTAGTCCCTAAATGAGTTTTATTATTTGAATTTTTATGAATCTCTCAATATTTTATTTGTGATTTTTGGACTTATAAAAATACAGTTATTTTTTTTACAAAATTATAAAAATTTAAATATATATTATAAATTATTTTATTCAATTTTAAAAATAATATTTTTTTATAATATTCCATGGAGGCCAAAAATGCTCATGGGCCCACCATGTGGCATGTGGGTGGGGGCCCACATGTGCTACAAAAGGGTGGCACGCACCACCCTCTTTGGATTCTCTTGTTTGCTTTTAAGATAAAGTTAATTTGATTTGTGACATGTGGTCAAATCTTGGAAGAGATATATTGACCATGACTTTATCTATTTTGTAGCAAGTTTGTTTTAAAGAGATATGGTCAATTTGAATCGATATGGATCTTATCTTATTTATATTTGGTAGTATTTATTTACTTGATATTTTTGACATATCCTTATGGAATATGTGACATAGATCGTGCAATTTTATAGAATGCATGATATTTATTTTATTTAAATATATTGATAAGAAAATGGGTTAAGAAACAAGGATAATGGTTCATGCACATTCCATAATGTTAATGGCTCATCTATGAAATAGATGGCTCAGATTTCTCAGCCCACAAGTCACCATTGATCGACGGTATATGTTCAATCTCACAAGAAAAGACAAGCCAAAGAAAACATTAAGAAACCCTAATATTAATCAAAGCCTATAAAAATGGATTGTCTCTACCCAAAAAATATCTACACCTTATCTTTCTACCTCTCTCTTAAAAAAGTTTATCTCTCTCATGTTTGGTCTCTCTTTCCCACATTGTGAAAGAACCTAAGGGTTTAGGTTATGAAGTTCTTCTCTCCTATATCTCAAATATGGATTTACGGCTAAGGATATTAGGGTTTAGCAAAAAGAGAATCCATCATTTCAAATTAGGTTGTTGTGTTTGTGATCAAAGGGGTTCATGTTCCATTGGTGTGGCTTGGCCGAAATTTGCTTTTCCGGTTCGAGATTGAAGCTAAACCGTTGATCCCGCGCTATCGGATGGTGGTGACTCAGTGTGGGGTGTAATAAGCCCGGTTGAGGTAATCTCCGACACTCTTCCTTTTGTTTCTTGCAATCTTATCGTTTATTCTCAAGCACAGTGCATAGTTGTTTCAATGGCATCAAGTTGATAAGATCTTGGTTTTATTATTATGTTGATTTTATTTTGAAATTTATCTTATTATAATAAAGACCACCTGTAAGTGATCTTTTGCCAAAAAAAGGGAAAAAAAAAAAAATGTATTCCTTAGTAAAAGACCACATAGGTCTTTCTTTCAAAAAGTTTATGCACATGATCAGCCAATGGTAAAGTGATCAACTACAACTAAGGTAAGGAATACATGAATTGGAAATGGGGTTAAGTTTGTGGTGGTAGCACCATCAAAGCCTCAGCTACTGGTGTACGTTTCTATTTCCATTGATATATTTCAAAGCCACTAGCAATTTTTAAAATGGGTAGGGGTCTGTATTCCCCACTGATCTATTCATAAAATAAAGAAAAAGAATAAAAATAAAAAAATCCATGAATTGCATTGGGCTACCGACCTTTATAGGTCTTCTTACAATAGGCCAGATAATTAACTGAGCGAGAAAATAAAAAATGGGTACTTTGTTTGAGGGATTCTTTCACTATATAATGCACAATATTAGGTACTTTGGGTGGAGTTTATGAATGAGAGGCAAGACATGAATGTGGATTGGGAGGGTGACAATTATATACTCCATAGTACAAGAATAGAAACAGTTCTAATGGGTGAAATACGGCTTTCTTTCAAGAGTTTTGAGATGTGCTTAAAGATGATCTGTTCCAATCGGTGAAACAGTTCTACCATGATGAGGTGATCTACAAGGCTATAAATTCTACTTTTATCACTCTAGTCCCTAAATTAGACCCATCCTCCTCCTCTTGAAAACTTATAAGATTCTTGCTAAAATGTTGGCCACACTAACTTTGAAAAGTTTTGAATGAGGTGGTAGAGGGCCCCCAAACAATGTTTATCAAGGATCGTCCAATTGTGGATGGTGTGTTGGTTGCCCAGGAGGTCATCTATGCCACTAGGGGTCAAGAAAATAAAGGTATCCTACTCAATTTGGACTTTGAGAAGGCATACGATTGAGTTGAATGAGACTATCTAGACAAAATCATGCAGCTCATAGGCTTTGGCAACAAATGGAGGATATGGATCAAGGGATGCCTCTACTCAATGCATTTTTCAGTGATCATCATGCTTGTGGCTATTTCAAAGCCTCTAAGGGGGATTCGACAACGTGGCCCTTTGTCCCCTTTCCTTTTTATTTTAGCGGCTAAATCCTTGAGTAAAGATGTTGTTAGGGATGGTGGATAGTGGTATGATAAGAGGTCTACGAGTTTGGCATGGTGGTATCTATCTATCTCATCTTCAACATGGTAACGACACTCTAATCCTTTCAGAGGCTTCTAATACATACATCCATAATGTCTAGTTGTTTTTAAAGTGCTACGAGCTTATTTCTAGCACGAAAATTAACATGGGAAAAACCAAATTCTTGAGCACTAATTGCACATATTCTAAATTGTGAGTGGTTAGAGTGTGGTCTTGATACATTCCCATCTAAGTATCTGGGTCTGCCACTCACTACTGGAAGACTTTCCAAAGCACATTAGGATCCTCTCATTCATAGGTTTTAACACATGTTGGATGGGTAGAAGTGCAGGTATCTTTCTTTTGGGGGACGTATAACACTGATTAAAGCTACTTGAAAATCCTCCCCATTTACTATCTATCCTTTCAGAGCCCCCGCGTCCATTATCAAAAGGCTTGAAGCTCTTATGAGGCCCTTTCTCTGGAGTGGGAGTCAACATAACAAGAAGTTCCACCTGCTTAAAAGGAGTTCACTTTGTTTGCTACAAAAAAGAGGGTGATTTGGGCATTCGAAGATTAAAGGTAGTTAATGAAGCACTTCTAATAAAGTGGTGATGGAGGCTTTCAAGATAAAGTGGACACCTCTGGGAGGTGCTTATCTTGGGGAAATATGGTTGTGACCCAGATGGCTTCATCGCCAAGCAAAGCGTAAAGAATGTGTCCATATCCACTGTTTGGAAAGGGATCCTGTCGCTAAGATTGCTTTTTGTGGCCAATAGTAAAATGGTAGATGGGTATGGGAGAAAGATAAAGGTTATCGCACAACAAATAGATAGGAGAATACCCTTTCAAACACATGTACCCAGAGCTTTACAAGAGATATACAAATAAAAATGAGAAGTGGCAACTGTGGTATCCAGTGGACTTGAAGGGACGGTTTGGGATATAAGATTTGATGTTAGAAGGGTGGAAAGGACTGTAACGCAGTAGTTTATGTCCTTAATTACATTCATTTACATATTCTTTTACTGCCCTAGGAAGATATATAAATTAGTTTGGACATTGGAGCCGAGTGGTATATTCTCAGTTAGATGTCTATATTGCCACAAATATAGAGGTTGCTTCATTGATGATAATAGGACAATGAACAAATTATGGAATTGCAAAGTGCCACTTAGGGTGAGAGCCTTCTTGTGGTTGGTAGGTCAGAACAAGACACTTACTATTGACAAGTTGCATAGGAGGGACATGATTATTACTAATAGCTGTTTGTTTTGTAAGAACGTTGAAGAGACAAATGACCACATATTTGTTCATTGTCCTTGTTGGAGTATGGTTGGGTGAAATGGGGGCAGAAAATGATACAATTTTGAAAATAAGATCTCGAACTCTTCTTGTATTTGAGCACGCAGAAGCGCTATTTCAAGACGATATTTGCGCCCCTTTGATAGAGTATATGATGTGCATTAAAAGGGCAATTTGTCATCGAGATACAAAAAACAAAGAGGTTCTTTACGATGTTCATAAGCTCTACCTTTATATAGAGCCACAAGGTGGCTGCACATTTACTGTAGCGTGCACTACCAATAGTTACAAGTTAATGCAGCTCCTTAACTCATTTGATGACTGTTGCTACAACCTCTTTATGCCTCCATTTCATCAACGACTATCTGACCGTTGGGTGACTCACATGTATCAACGGCTAGATGGAAGTGCAAAGTACGCCATAGAGTACCTTTGTGCCCACACCCACGCTCTCACAAACGCACGTGTGCGTCGCACACTTCGTGTGCCCCGCACATGCACCTTCTGTCTCCTTTGTACTAAGAGTATATTGCATAGGAATGCGTACTCTTACATACAGCTCAACAAACTCACTCCTCTTCAATGTGGGACTCAAACCCATATCCTTCTCTCTATCTATAAAAGCAAATTAGGAAAGAACAATAAAACCAAAGTTGTTGTTTTAAAATACACTTCAGTATTTTTCTCACAAAAAATATTAACAGTCCTTTTGTTGTTGCTTTATCTAGTTGGATATGTGGTTTGTCCCACTGGAATTGGGTCCAACCTAGAAATATTGCTCATCTGTTAGAGCAAGGGTCCCTAAGTTCTCAGTTGGCTTGAGCCTTTGGGGAATCTTGTTAGTGGTTTTATTATGGAACATCTGAAAAGAAAGGAACTTAAGGACTTTGAAGGTAGAAGGAGAAACATTGGCCCGGTCTGTCAAGCAATATAGAATTCAGTCAGATTTTGGGCACAGGTGCTGCCTATTTTTAGGTCCCTCCAGAAAGAAAACATCTTTACCCATTTTAAGAAGAACCTATTCCTCAAAAAGAATATACCACAACTTTGACAAGTTGGCTACCACCTCCAAAAGGATGGTTTAAACTCAACTTTGATGGCAGTGTTAGAGTAGAAGAGCAAATTTGAGGATATTGTGGTCTTTTGTGAGACTCTAATGTTGTCACTCAATGGTCTTATCAACGACGACCACACTATTGTGAGATCAATAAAGCTGAATTATGGGCCTTAAATTTTGGTGTCTTGAAGTTGGATCTTAGCCATATGCACCTGTTGAAAAAAATACAACGAAGAAAGGAATTATGTGGTTCGGCATTTTTATCTACATCCACAAGAAGGGAGATTGCTTTCTTACTATTTTATGACTCATTGTTTCTCTTACATTATATAGATTACAACTTCGAAGCAGAGAAAGGAGAAAAAAGAGGAGGTGATAGAGAGAAATCCCAAATTTTGAGGTAACTATTAGATACAACTTGTCAACACGGTTACAACCTCATTGCCAACTATTCAACACTCTCCTTCAACTTGGTGCGAAAAGTTTGAAAACATTTAACTTGTTAAGAATTTCTTTAAATTTCTTCTTCCCAATGGCTTTTGTAAAAATAGCTGCAAGTTGGTTTCCACTGTTGATGTAAGGAGTTTGAATGATCTTGTCTTGAACCTTTTCTCTGATGAAATGACAATAACCTCAATATGCTTAGTTCGTTCATGGAACACAAGGTTTGATGCTATGTGAATAGCGACTTGATTTTCATAATGGAGCTTAATTGGAGTGGAGTTTTTGAAACCAAGATTCTGAAGAAGAGCATTGAGCCAGATGAGTTCACACGCAGTAGAAGTCATAGCCCGATATTTAGCTTCAGCACTAGATCTAGCTACAATGCTTTGTTTTTTACTCTTTCGAGTGACTAAATTTCCGCCAACAAAAGTACATAATCCCGTAGTGGATTTCCTATCAGTAGGATCTCGTGCCCAATCAGCATCACAATATCCCATAATAGTAATATGGCCATTTTTCTTCATTAAAAGTCTATTTTATGGAGAACTTTTAAAATACTTTAATATTCTATTGACAGCTTCCATGTGTGTGGTGTGAGGAGCATGCATGAACTGACTAACTAGACTCACAGCATGAGTGATGTCAGGTTTAGTGATAGTTAGATAAATTAATTTTCCCACAAGTCGTTGATATGTTGAAATATCTTTGATTGGTTCTCCATCTTCAAGAGTTAATTTTTTATTTTTTTCAATTGGTGTTTCAATAGAACGAGCGTCAAATTTACCAGTTTCCTTTAGCAAATCCAAAGTATATTTTCTTTGAGCCAGGAAAGTGCACCTTTTTGAGTATGCAACTTCAATACCCAAAAAATACTTCAATTTCCCTAGGTCATTTAGATAAAAAACATGATGAAGATATTTCTTAATGAGAAAAATTTCTTGAACATCACTTCCAGTGATTATGATGTCATCCACATAAACAAGAATAACAACTTTGCCTTGTTTTCCAATTTTTACAAACATAGAGGAGTCAACAATACTCCTAGAGAAACCTTGAGAAACAAGTGCAAAACTAAATTTGACATACCAGGCTCTTGGTGATTTCTTCTGGCCGCAAATATCTTTTCTTAGCTTGCAAACCACATTTGAGTTTTCCTTTAGATGACCTTTGGGAATTTTCATATAAACTTCTTCTTCAAGATCCCCTTGAAGAAACATATTTTTAACATCAAGTTGGTGCAATGGCCAAAGGTTGGTTGCAATGTAGAGCAGAACTCTAACATTATTCATTTTAACAACAGGAGCGAATGTTTTCTTGTATTCCTCTCTATACGTTTGAGTAAACCACTTAACAACCAACCTTACCTTGTATCTCTCAATTGTACCATTACTATTGTACTTTATTTTATATATCCATTTATTCCTAACAATCTTTTTTTTTTGTGATAATTTGACAATTTCCCATGTGTGATTTTTATCAAGAGCAATGAGCTCTTCTTTCATTGCCTTTTTCCACACAAGGTGAGGAAATGCCTCTTGAAAGCTAGTAGGTTCCCGATTGACAGAAATAGAGCTAATGTAACAATGGTGTTCTTTAGAGATTCTAGAATAATCTAAAACCTTTGGAATGTGATAGTTTGAAGAAATTTGGTAAGTTTGAAAATCTTGAAACTTACTTGGAGGTCGAATGATTTGACGAAGGCAATTAAAGTCAATATGGGCACCATGGGAGGGGTCAGTTGAGGAGCCATTGTATAAGAGTCGGTGGCTTGAGGTTGTTCTTCTTCTTGAGTGTGTCTTTCATAATTGGTTCCTTCATGATTAGTATCGGTTTTAACATAGTCATCATTGGTGACAAGAGGCATAATATAATTCTCCTCCTGAAGCTTATTTTCCTCATCATTTTGGGTTTGAGGAAAATTAGATTCATTTTCTTGAAAAATAACATCGTGAGAAATAATTAAATCCTTCTCCGTATTATCATAACATTTATAAGCCTTTTTTGTAGGAGAATAGCCAACGAACATACATTTTTGTGCCTTAGGACTAAGTTTATCAAATCTAGGATTGTGCACATAACAAACACACCCAAACACCTTCAAGTGAGATAATGAGCTCTTCTTCTTTATTAGCATTTCAATAGGAGTTTTTTCTTGTAAAAATTTATTAGGCCATCTATTAATGAGGTAGTAGGTTGTTAACACGGCATCACTCCAAAAGCGCTTTGGGACATTAGATTGAAACATTAGGGGGATCTGGCAACCTCTAAGAGAAGTCTATTTTTTCGTTCAACTATCTGATTTCGTTGTGGGGTGCCCACACATGAGGTTTGATGAAGGATCCCATTTTCTTTAAATTTTTTAGGAAAAGCATGATTAACATATTATGTCCCAATATCAGATTGTAAAATTTTGATTCGAGTCCCATATTGAGTTTCAATTATCTTATAGAATTACCGAAAAGTTGGGAAAACTTGATCTCTAGTTTGCAAAAGATAGACCCAAGTAGTTCTTAAGAGATCATCAATAAACGTTAAAAAATAACGGTGTCCTTGATATGAGGGGACAGGTGCAGGTCCCCAAACATAAGAATGAATCAGATTAAAAGAAGTTGAGGAAATCCTACTTGAAGCCTTAATAGGCAAACGAGTCTGTTTAGCAAACCGACAAACACCACAACTTTCACTGTCCAAATGCAAATGAGGAAAGAGAACTCTCAGTATTCTATCTGACGGATGACCAAAACACCAATGCCACAACTGACTCTCTGTTACCTTATTATTATTAGAAATGAATGTCTTTGAATGGACATCCAATATGTAAAGAACTCGTTCCAACGGACCCTCACCAATCATCTTCCCCGTGGCCCGATCTTGAAATAAGACATTGGTAGGAGAAAAAATAACATTGCAATTAAGATTTTGTGTAATTTTGCTAACAGAAAAGAGGCTCGATGAGAAATCAGGTAAGTACATAATATTAGTACTAGGATGATTGTGAAAAAATGTTGTTTTTCCACTTCCTTTAACAGAAATCATGGACCCATTAGCAATAGTAACATGAGTATTTTTTTGAGAGGCATGATATTGAGTTACCACTTGTTTAGATCCTGTCATATGGTCAGTGGTACCGGAATCAATAATCCAGGAATATAAAAAATGAGAAAGTAAAGAAGAGTTACCTAGCTCACTGCCGGAACTTTGGGAATTAGATGCAACGAAAGCCTTACCAACATTTTGAAGGAGTTGAGCCAATTTCTCAAGGGTTTATTGAGTATTGTTCTCTGCCTGATTGGCCATATTCTTTTTTTCTTGGAATTGTCTTTTCTTTTTTGGATGTAATTTCCAACAATTTTATGTTGAGTGTCATTCCTTTTTGCATTCAGTATAGTAAGGTCATTTCTGTTCCACCCTTTGCTATAAGAAGAAGTATTCTTAGATGGTAAGGCTTTTCTAGACACTTCAATATTTTCATATTTCAAGGCAGAGTGATCAGATACATCAGTTTTATCTTTAGCATCATCTGACATTCTAGCTCGTCATGTCTCTTCTCTAGAAAGAATGAAACAAACAGTGCTAAAATCTAGCATGGTAGGTGTTATGAGTACCTGACTCCTAACACTTTTATACTCAAGACCCAAAGCTGAAAGCAAGGAAAAGGTCAGTTCTTGGTCCTTATGAGTTTCAAGAGTGTTCACATCAATTGTAGTAGGCATATAATAATCAAGTTCATCATACAAGCCACTCACAGTCCCAATTAATTCTCTAACAGATTGTTCCCCCTTTTTTAAATGCATAATCTCTTGTCTAATTTGATATATCTTGGAAGCATTATTTAAATTGCCATGTAATTCTCTGACTTTATTCCAAATGGCATTAGCAGTATGAAGAAATTGAAGCCTTGTGGCTAATTTTCTTTCCATAGAATTCACCAACTAAGACCTTATGAGGTCATTGTTTGTTTGCCATTCTTCATAAATAGAGTCATTTTGATTTGGAGCCTTCTTTTTTGACCCAGTTAGGTAAGGCAACTTTCCGTTTCCATCAATAAATATTTATGCAGAATTGGACCAAAAAACATAATTGCTCCCACCCTTTAAAAGTTATGAAGTAATTTTTAGATTTGGGTTAATTTCATTTGAATTTGAATTTTCAGCCATGGAGAGAAAAAAAAAAATGGAGCCCAAACAAAATTACTGACCTTGGCAAAGGCGCACAAGTAAGATAAAAAAAAAATTGTAGCTGAAGAATTGACCTGTAGCGTTTAAGGATTGAAAACGTGGTCAAGAGTGTTGCCACAACAAAGCCAAAGGAAACCTGCTGCAAAAACAAAACAGGCCACTAATCTGTCTTCAGATTTTTTTTCTTTTAGATGAAAAGTGACAAGCTTTTGCTTTCCTAGAGAAGATTTAACTGCACACACGCACTGAGATTTGAGAAGCAAATCGAAAAAATTGAACCCACAGAGATTTGGGAAGCAAACTTCGTGCCCAATCAATTTGGTTACAATGACTTGGTTAAGCAAATATCCCTGCAAACCTCGTCCACAATGAGATGTGTACCAATGGCATGAATAATAGTAATAGAACATGTGGCAAAAAGAGGAAAGAAAAGGAATGTCTCCACATGGATGAAAAAGAAGTGATAGAAAGAGCAAGGAAAGGTAATCCGCTTGCAAGCTTTTTGGTGAGCAAATGCGGCTGGTTTTTATAAAGCTGTTGCTAAGATGCACAACCCTCGCATCTACTCTCGACTCAATGGAGGGCAACGAAACTTTTGACCGAAGGTTTTCTTGCGCTCTGATACAATGTTGAGAAAATTAAAAAGAAGAAAAGAATTACATGGTTCGACGTTTTTGCCTACATCCATGAGAAGAGAGATTGCTTTTTTATTATTCTATGACTCCTTGTTTACATCAACCTCATTGCCAACTATTCCAACAGCACGTCATTGTTGAAGGTGACAACTAATGTGACAACTTGGTATAAGGATTCCGAGCACCTCCCTTGGTTTGGAGCACAATAATGGATGTGGTCCTACATGGACTGTAAGGGAGGAGCTGATCTTCAACCATACATACTGGGAGCGCAATGGAGATGCTGAGAGATTAGCCAAAGGGGCCACTGTACCTCAACTTCCTGG
>NW_006500349.1:0-11022 GCF_000471905.2 Amborella trichopoda
GTAGTTTCTCTCTCTAAAATTTTTGATATATTTTCTCTTTGAAATATTTTTCACGTACGTGCTCTCTCTAAAACTTAAAATTTGAGAGTCTCTCTCTAAAATTTGATACAGTTTCTCTCTCTAAAATTTTAATATACTTTATCTTTCTAAAAACTTAAAATTTGAGATAGTTTCCATTTTTTTTAGTTTTTTTATAGATACTTTCTCCTTAAAACTTAAAATTTGATACAATTTCTTTCTCTAAGAATTATGAGGTACTTTCTCTTTATAAAAATTAAAATTTGAGATTGTTTCTCTCTCTAAAAATTTTGATATAGTTTCTCTCTCTAAGATTTTCAAGTACTTTCTCTCTCTAAAACTTTAAAATATTTTAAGATATTTTTTCTTTAAAACTTTAAGTTAGAAATAATTCCTCTCTCTAAAATCTTAAGATATTTTCTCTTTAAAACTTAAAATTTTAAATTGTTTCTCTCTATAAAATTTTTGAGATAATTTCTCTCTCTAAAAAATTTCGATAGCTTCCTTCTCTAAAATTAGAAATAGTTTCTCTGGCTAAAATTTTAAGATAGTTTCTTATTCTAAAATATAAAGTATGAGATAGTATCTCTCTATAATTCGTGGTGGTGTTTTTGCCGAATTAATTATATGTTATAAATTGGATGTCTCTATAATAGGGAAATTTAGCTGGAAATCAATTTCAGAGGGTAAAGACAATGATACAGATTTCTTTATTTTTGGGTTGAAATGAACAAAACAATTGTGGGCACAAAATACATTTCAGTCCCAAAATTTCGATCCAAATGCTAGCAATGTGTCATTTCCACTGAAATACATTTCTGCAAATGTATTTCCAAGTATCCAAACGGCCTTGTAGGGTCTGCCAATATCATTTTCTTTTATTATCCACAATATTCCTTTGATGTGACACCTTAATTAAAGTTTGAAGATGCTGGCACTTCTCAATGAGGGTCAACACTTCACAAAAAGAGTTGGGAAAGATAGATAACAAGAAGAGTTTTTGACATTTTCTTAAAAGTATCAACGTGTGCAATTTCCACTTTCTTAGAAGTAAGAGGGAAGATCCATGATGCATTTTCAAAATTGTTTTCTGAAAGTTACGTCTTTTATTTTTCTAATTTTTAAGTTTTTTTATGGTAATATTAACATATCAGAGTTTGTGGGGTCGTACTGTGACATGTTCACAACACATGACCAACACTTATAAGTCACCTTTTGAGAAATACATTTTCGTACATGATTGTCAAGAAACTATGTTATCTAAGAAAATGGAATAGGGAAAAGTTTATATAGATCCTAGGCTCTAAGCAATCAAATTAGACCCTACCTCAAAATTTACATTAGAAGAGGTTGTTTTGATGCCCAAATATCCTCAACTTTATCATCTCGATATCAAGATGCATGGACTTGAGAAAAAAATGGATTTCAAGTTTTGAAATAGTGCATTTTGTAATGCAGTTTTGGACCGTCAAATTTTAAGTTATTCAAGCTTTTATAGATTTGCTCGATCTACACTATTTTTTGATTTAAATTTTATAATTAAAGATGAAAATATAAAATTTAAGGCTAGTCAAAGATTTCCAATATTGAAACCACATTCTTGAAACTATTTGAAGGTGGGCTCTAATTTGATTGTTTAGAGCCTCGGCTCTATACACATTGCACCCAATGGAATAACAATCAAAATATGGAATTTGACATGGCAGAAAGTGAAATATAATGGGTTCATAAATAATCTGAAAGTTACATAGCTTAGGGTTTTTGATTTCAGAGTTTGAACCAAACTGAAAAACACACCAATCAATGCTTAAAAATTTTACAAGTTAATTAAAAAATAAAAAAAATAGTCTTGAGGAAGGAAGATGGTTTCTATGCAAACCCTTGATGAAACCTCTCACCAAAGGATATCCTGAAAGCAAATCTACCTCTAGGTGACTCTCTCTTGGATTTTTTTCTTATTTCATAAATTATGGAAGTCACACAGAACAGTAGTTTCTCTTCATTTTCATCTTTCTAACTGATGCTCTCATTCTCTTATCTCACACAAATATCCCTGGGCCTTGTTTGCATGTCCATAGGTCTTTATCTCTTGGAGTTCTTTTTTAGGGAAACCTCTAAATGAACAGCCAAAATAGTGTTTCTATCGGCTTTATTATTGAAATCATCCTCGAAGGAAAATTAATTTTTATTAAAAAACATTACTCAAATTCTGTGTAGTTCGTTTGGGAGCTAGTCAAAGCCCATCATCATCATCATCTTAGCCTTATCCCAATTATTTGGAGTTGGCCACAAGAATCCTCTTCCGTCGTTATCCTCTATTGAGGCCCATACCTTAGTTAGATCATAAGTTACCATATCCTTATCCCTACTTCTATCCATGTCATTTGGGGTCTTCTCTTTGTCTTTTTAGAGCCTTCCACTAGAACCAAACTGCCCCTCCTAATCGGTGTTGTTCTGTGTCGATGCTGCATACAATCAAACAACTACGTCTGCTTTTCCCCATTTTATCGCCTAATGGAGCTATCCTTAAGTTCCCTTAAATGTATTCATTTTGAATTCTTTCTCAAGATTCTATGGTTACGTTATTTCTTGACCACCCAACATTCCGTCTCATAGAGCATTAGCTGGTCTGACAGCCATCTTATAGAACTTTCTCTTTAGTTTGATTGGTACGTAATAATCATATAGACTCCATAGGTGCATCTTTACTTTGCCCATCCAACTCCAATTTTATGAGTAACATCTTTCTCAATCTCTCATTTCTCATGAATTATCGACCCAAGATATCCAAAACAATATCATCTAGGTACTTCTTGGTCATCAATCTTAACTAAGTCCTCGTTTCTGCTTTTATTATTATTAAACTTACATTTTATATATTTTTTATTAGTCCAACTAATTTTAAAACCTTTAGATTCTAATGCATCCCGTCAAAAATCTAACTTTGTGTTAACGTTGTCTCTAGTATCATCAATCAAACTATGTCATTCACAAAGAACACATACCACAGAACCTCATCTTGTGGATGCCTTGTTAACTCATCCATAACTAAAGGAAAGAGATATGGGTTCAATGCTAACCCTTGATGTTCGCCTACTGTCACTGAAAACTCACTTGTTTCTCCACTAGTTGTGCTCTCATTAGTTAGTACTCCCTCATAGATATCCTTAATAATGTTAATATATACTTTTGAGACTCCTTCATTTTCCAGCACCCACCAATTCTTATATCTTGTTTTACCCAAATCAATAAAGACCATGTGGATGTCTTTTCTCTTCTCTTTAAACTTCTCAATCCATTGCCTAAGTAGGAAAATAGCCATCAGTGTTTCAAAACGTGTTTAGCAGTGCCTAGGCGGCCGGGGGGTCTAGGCAGCCCAACGCTTAGGCGGGTGCTCAGAACCTGGACGTCCCAGTAGAAATAAAAAAATTGTGGGGTTTTTCTCTCTATAATAGGCTCTAATGGGTTTTAGGTTTCAAATGAACCTAAAACCTATAATTTTGCCCCTTTAATATTAAAAAAAATGATAAAAGAATTGCCCTCAATGAGGGGCATTTTTGCCCCTGGGGGTGCCCGCCTATGCGGGTTCAGGCGGCCGCCTAGGCTAGTTAAGGAATCTCCACCAACCTCACGATTCCGGTTCTGAAACCTGATTCCGCGTTTTTGTTAAGGAATCTTCACGGAAACTGTTTTTTGGAATCAATTTTGGAACCAAGGAAACTCGATTCCTTATTTTTGGAATCTCAATTCGCCACATCTTTAGAAACCGTTTTTCAGAACCAAGAAAACTCAATTCCTTATTTTGGAATCTCGATTCAACACATCTTTTGAAACTATTTATCGTAACCAAGAAAACTCAATTCCTTAATTTTGGAATCTTGATCCAACACATCTTTAGAAGTTTGAACCCATTAACAGTGGGTCAACGTTCCCAAATATATTGAATTTGGATTCTTGCGAGGATTAAATCTTGATTCAAAAATAAATAAATTCGAATTATCAAGAAAAAGAAAAACCAATGCAAAGTATATAATGTTCAATTTTTATGATGGTTGTGCACTTTCTAAAGGAAATTGGAGTAGAAATCTTCATTCGAATGCTTTTAGTGGTTGCTGGTTTTCAGTATTTCACTTATACCACCCTAGACAGCTTTAACTTTAAATTTAAAATATAATTGATAAATACAACGCATACAATTAAAAGTACAACCATGGTGTAGACATTGTCCTATTTTGTCTTTATAATAATGAAGTCGAAATCACAATTTGGAAATACTTAGTTTTTGAATATAATGAATATAATGACCGTAAGTTCAATAGTCAACACAATTACTTTAAAATTTGGGAAACTTTCTAATAAGAGACATCCAATATCGGTTCTAAAGTTGATAAGGCTCAATATATGGTTGGGGGTTCTTTCTCCATAAAAATGAAATATTGATTCCTGGTAGGGGTCGTTAAACGCATTCCTTAGTCTATATTATTGTAAATCTCAATCGTAAACTGGCATGGATCTCTAATCCATATACTTCAGAAACTTGATTCCAAATATGTTAGAATTACGATTCGAAACAACAACATATCTCTGTTCCACATATGTTGTAAACTCGTTTCCATAGATGTCAAAAACTTGATTTTGCATATTAATGAATCTTGACTCTTAGAGTGTCGATTCCAGGGGGATGGGAATCACGATTCCAAGTAGGATGGAATCTTGAGTCTATATGTGGATGAAACTTGGATCTATTTCGGTTGAAACACGATTCTCAAAAACTAGAAATCTCATTCTTCGCGATTCCTATTGTACGGACAACAATTCTTAATATAGGAATCTTCTAGCCAGCGGTGATTCTATGATTCCGGTTCCTAAGACGATTTAGATTCTCAGGGGTTTCCAACAACTATGGTTCGTAAAGCTATGTATGTCTCCTTTGTTCTTGTAAATTAGTTCCGTAGTACATTGCCTTCATTCATCTAGCATTTTCTTTGTTCTCAAAATTTTGTTGAACAACTTTATCAACTAGAATATGCCAATCTCTCCCATGCACATTCGAACCTCTATTGAATATACCATTTGGTCCTAGAGCCTTTCCTATCTTCATTCTTCTCAAAGTTTCTTTCACTTCAGATATCCTAATTTTATGAAAGTATCTATAACCCCAACCTCATTTATGTCAACGGTTGCTTCTAATTCTGAGCTTCCAGAGTGTTCGTTATTTAACAATATATGAAAATATATTCTCTACCTTTTATTGGCCTCATCATCCTTCACCAACACCCTCTAGTCCTTACTCTTAATGCATTTAACATGATCTAAGTCCCTATACTTCCTCACTCTCAATTTTGCTAGTTTGAAGATATCATTTTAACCGTCTCATGTCCCCAATTTATTCTATAGATCATTATATGCCTTAAGTTTAGCCTTACTATTTTATTAAGGTTCTTCTTGCCTTTTTTACATTCTTCTAAATTTTGGTCATTTATATTATCTTGCTATAATTTGTAACATGCTCATTTTTCACTACTAACCTTTTGTACCTCATTATGCTACTACCACGTTCCTTATCTGAAAGTCTTTTTCCTCTAGATTCTCTTAAAACTTATTTTACAATTTATTTCTAAATAAGTCTCTTTTGTTCCTAATTCTTGGACATCCATTAATGTCACTCTTTTCCTTTTATCTCTTAATTCAAACATCTATAACCATGAGTCTATGTTATGGGGACAAACTCTCTCAAGACAATCTTACACTCTTTACATGATGATCGTTTTGTCTTTTTAATTAGAAAAATGTCTATCTGGCTTTTAGATGATCTAGTTTTGTATGTTATTAACTTTTCATCTCTCTCTTTTAGAGTAATTATTTGTTATTGTTTGATCGTTAGCCGTAGTGAAATCAAGAATAGCATCATCTATCTCGTTTCTTTCCCCAAATTCATATCCTCCATTTACCTTTTCATATCCTTTAGTATCCTTTCCTACATGACCATTTAAGTCACCTCTTAAAAATGTCCTCTCCATTTGGTATTCCTTAGACTAGTCCATCCATTTCCTCTTAGAATTCTCGTTTTATTCTATCATCTAATCTTACATGTGGCGTATAAGCACTAATTACATTAATTATCTCATATCCTTGAAAGAAGTGGCAATGTGAAATTCTGTAAATAAAATAAAAATTTTCCCTTTTCTTTTATTAATATAACTGAGTTCCGTTTACTAGTACCACAAAATAATAATGTAAATAAGAAAATCAACACTATATACGACCTAGAATATTTCTTTTTAGGGCTAAATAAACACAACTCAATCCAAGGGCTGAATCGTCATCATCATAGCCTTTTCCCAATTAATTGGGGTCGGCTACATAAATCCTGATTCGCTATTATGCTTTATTAAAGGCATACCCTCAGTGAGGCCATAAATCCAAGGACCTGGATACAAACTTTTATTCTTTCTAATGCAAATGATGTTCCTAAAAATTGTAATACAAATAGCAATAATGACTGAAAAATAAACTAAGAACAACCAAGAAG
Organism: Amborella trichopoda; assembly: GCF_000471905.2. The sequence continues at coordinate 6,551 of NW_006500349.1, forward strand.
ACTTACTCAGCTTGGCCTAAGGTTATCCTCTTAGGACTTGATACATCCCACCCGTGATTACTTGGCGGATGACGCACTTTGATCCCTGAATTCTTTGAGTTGGGAAGCTCCTGTTTTTTTTTTTCAGCATGAGTGTGCCCCTCTCTCTTGTCTTTGGTTGGACATGCCACATCAAGTTTACTTTGGTGGTGCAGGCCACCTCCACCTCTTTTAGAGAGAGAGAGAAAGAGAGAGAACATGAAGGAGAGAGGGGGGAAGAGAGGCTAATAAATCAAGTGGTCAGAATGAGGAGGGCTTCCCTCTTTTTATAACTTTCAAGGGGTCCAAATATGCTTATCTGAATTGGAATTCTTCTTGGCCATATGTCTCTTAGGTAATCTATGAGGTGAGAGAAACAAATTTGAGCTATCCATCCAACAAATCATCATCATGATTAGGGAGGAATCTAGGAACCTTATCCCCTAAATTATTGACTTACATCCACTTTTGGTCAACTTAGGATAAGATCAGTCAGTCTCGTCTTCTATTTTGACTAGAATTTCCTTTCTGGTCAAAATGAAAAATTAAAATAGTGTTTTCCAAATGGAAAATATTCTATATTTCCACAAAATATGGCCACAAAATCTTTCTCAAAAAATTTCTCAAGATTTCCTCTAACAAACTATATCTTTATTAAAAGATTATTAAACTTAATTAGTACTAATTAAAGAAAAGACATGGGCATCCTCACTCCACATAGATGTGTGGGCCATATGGGACCCACATCCCACACCCATATGCGGCCCCACTGTGTGGGACTAGGCCTTCTCCCCCCAACATGGGTCCCACAATGGCCTTGGAATTTTTGGAATTTACAACACTGCCTTTTTTGAGCAATAAACTAATTCGAGAAATCTCTAAAAAATATTATGAAATATTTAAAATTCACAAAAAACCTTCTCTTAAGCTGAAAAAATATCTAAAGTGGATTGGTACCAATGGTCCAGAAAACGTGATTGTCAGGGCCTCCACACAACCTAGTAACCATGATTCTTGTCTATCTTATCAAACCAACATAATGAGACCATGACCTATGTCTCTTGCTAGCGCTTATGATTGGTTAGTCAAATCTAGCCAATAAATAGTAAAACTGCATTCTCAGAATATGGATTACATGTTCCCCTTTAAGATCAACACTATAGTGCACGGGGGACTCTTTCTATGCACATATACATGTATGCCTTTCCATGATTGCTTTCTAGAATCTGGCTATCATGTGTACCAGTTGTGCATAAGTTTGTTAAGGATTTAACTTTTTCTCTTAGAGGCTTACAACTACAGACAAGAGACTACGAAGCTCTCCTATAAACTATCATTGGGCATCTCTCTGACCTCAATGGTAGTGTCATATGCCCAGAGGTAAGTATTTTGGTCACGATCAGGGCCATAAACTGGCTGGCCTCAAGTTAGCTAACCAACACATGCACTCCCACTGAAGTGCATAATCCATGCTAATTTCTATTTGCATGCTCTCAAGGGCTTTAAAGTCAACAAAATCCCAACACTTATAATACAAGTTCAATTAATAAGAGCCTATCACCTACTTTTTTAACATCTACTACTCTATCATTTAAATCTTTGTCTTTTAGTATACCCACGCTGGTTTTATTACTATTCTTTTCTATATACAAAAATTTATATTTGTCAATTTCCTTAGCTTTTGTCCCTTTCCACTTAGTTTCTTGTAAACAAGCTATGTTAAGTCTCCTTTGTCTCATTGTATCCACTAACTCCTTACTCTTGCTTGAGAGAGTTCTTACATTTCATATGACCAGATGAATTCTATTCTCTTAAACTTGTAGTTTTACCCTCTTTCGTCCAAAATAGCACATGAACCCTTGCCTGCTTATCATCTCATCCTGGTGTCATTGAGGCACTTCACTTCCAAGGAAGCCCTAGCCAACTCTTGTCCATTTCTCACTACACTCGGGTGCCGGTACAACAGATAACTTATGGGGAACACCCTAGCATTGATATATGATGGATCAGGATTCATGATAGGGATGTGGCAAAAGTTTTTTGTTGGCTGCTAACCTAAAATAATCATCCTCGCTTATCCGGTCTTGGGACTGGCAATGGTGCAGTTAGCTGGTCAAAGCCCGTATGAGTTAAATATCATGCCAACATTATTCTAAGAAATTGGGAAGTGTGGGAAGTTCACATATTTGGTAAAGGTTGGTTGGTGTGAAACTTTCAACTCCAAATATCAACGAAAATAGATATATGATGTTTGCCAGAAAGATCAAAATTGAAAAAAAGAATTGATTTTTTGAATTTTTTAATACTCTTAGAGCAAATAAATTTTAGTTTTAAGGGATTTTGGGGGCTTTAGATACCCCCCAAACCATTTGCCCGCTTCTTTTTTTCTTCTTTTTTTGGGAGTTTTTGGGTGGGGGGTGATAATTTTATCTCTGCAAGTCGGCACAATTTCTGCCCATGAGGAGGTCTACATGTGTGGCTTCATAGGATGCAAAGATGCAGCCATTGTGCCCCTAGGCAGGTGCATCTTGTGCGGCTAAGGGCTGCGCTGCTTCGATGCAGCTACATAATGTGTTATGTGGCCAAATTTGATAACCGTGTTCTGTAGGAAACAAACAAATTTAGAGGAGTACCTTGTAAGGATGATAGGAGGCAGGTCATGGACACTATACTACTTGCTGTTTACCGAGAAAAATCTGGGCAGATTCTTGCCATGACAATCATAAACTGGGAGTAGGTACTTGGTTGCAAAGAGAGTTGAGTTAGAAATCTTGGAGGCAGCAAAGCCTGAAAATCGCCATAATCTATAATATATGAAAGGAGTGACATGTTTGGGTCTAGAATGTGAAGTAGGGAGCTTGCTCTAGGAATTATACCATGAAAAGCTTATATCGTTCTCATGTGCAACTAAGAAAAACACAAGCAGCATGGTCGCGAGTTTAGTATGATTAGAAGCGATATATGCATGAAATATGTGCATGGCGCTGCAGTCATGCTTGAGATTAGAATATTTCACATGTAAATATAACCTGTGCTTTCAGTTTCGAATGGATGACTGGAATCTGGTTGATGGAAATTGTTTCTTTCTTAAACATTTTCTTCTAGTTAGAATATTTTTTTTGGCTCATTCTCACAACAATTTAGTATTTGGGATTCTTTTCATAAACCAGAAATCTAGTGAGCTATATGGTTTTCTTTATTTGACATGAGTTCACTTTGTTGCCGCAGCATTATTCTGGCATTCTTTTATTCCGCATTGATTGTTTCAGACTGGTTATACCTATGTATTTAACTGTGGCTTCTTTTATCTTGTTCATTGTCGAATGAGCATCTAGTTTGCTGGTTGCCTTTACAATATTCCAAATATTTATACTCTCTCTCTTTCTCTCTATACCCTGCATTCCAGAGACAGATCATCAAGATGCACCTTTATCATCTCTCCATGAAATCCTTACTCATGCAAAGGTTCTCTCTCTCTCTCGCCCCCCCTTGTATATATAGATGTAGATGTCTATGTATGTATAAATCCGGTTATGGACATGTATATTGCCCGTATACACACACATATATATGTATGCATATATTTATGATATGTTTGTTGTTTGTATAACGCATGTAACATGTATAGTATGGAAAATTTTCCCTATTGAATATAAGGATAACCATGTTTTCACAAGAGTTTTTTGAACCTTTTACATGTTTTGAAGGTCAAGGAGGCCTTAGAAATTTTTCCAACAATTGAAACAAGGCTGAAGAAACTTTGCGACTTAAATTTGGGGCACAAATTCAAAATTAATTGGTGTCCTGGGATAGCTTTACACCAGTTACCTTTCTTCCAACGGAAAAGGTTACATAGTGCCGAGGCTCTAAACAATCAAATTAGAGCCTATCTCAAAAATTTCCCTAGAAGAGATTGGTTTGATGCCCAAATATTGTCAAATTGAACATTTCGACATCAAGATGCATGGACATGAAAAAAAAATGGATTTCAAGTTTTGGAAATCGTGTATTTTGTAATGTATTTTGGATCGTCAATTTTCAAGACTTTCAAGTTTTCATAGATCTGTCGATTTACACTATTTTTGAAGCTTTAAACTTTATAAATAAAGATGAAAATATATTTTAAGGCTATCACAAAGATTTTCAGTGTTGAAACCACATTTCTCAACACTTTTTGAAGTAGGCTGTAATTTGATTTTTTAGAGCCTAGGCTCTATACAAATCGCACCCTTCTTCAAATTGTGGGGTTGTTTACATCTATAAATATATTTTATTGGCAAATGTTACAGTCTATATTGGATCTATTAATTTCTTAGGAATCCATTGTCCGTCGTTACCAAGTGTTAAAAGCCTTCAATTTTCTTTGATTTAACAACAGCACATCTCTTTGTCCTCGTATAGTAAAGTTTCTTTACTACGTATCACTGGAAAATTTGTCTCGAAAGACTTTGAAG
>NW_006500347.1:0-30351 GCF_000471905.2 Amborella trichopoda
AAAACAATTCTATGAAAACGATCTGCTAAGCAAGTTGGTGGGTGGGGACTGGGGAGGGTGATTTCATGGTGGTCTCGTGGGACCAGGTACTCTAAAGTTTCACAAGCCCTAATTGGGCAGAGGAAAAGAAATACTTAACCCGTGGAGGCATTTGCTAGGACTGGGTTTACGCTCCTTATTATTTCAATCTCTCGTATCATGGACATGGAGGCTCATATGAGAAATCACTTTTCCAGAACTGCTGGAGCAAAATGCACTCAAAATTCGTTGATAAACATTGGCACCAACCTAAACATAAGGGTAAATAATGTGCATGTACTTCCAAATAATTGTTGGCTCTGAAGTTAATTACCTTTTTTAGGAAGATTCGAAGTTATGAAAGCCCATTACGCGAGTTCGTAGTGAAGACAAAATTACTACAAAAAAAAACTTTGAATCTTAAATATATGAAGTTTAGCAATTATTTTTCCAATCAAGAACTTCAGATTTTTTTTATTGCAAAAAGAAAAAAGGAAATTCAGATTTTGATTGCATAAACGCGTGGAAGCAGAAAGATCGGTTTACAGTACACTAATGGGCCAAGCTTTTGCACCTATTTTAGAATCATTATACGAGTATTTAGGAAAACTGCATTAGGTTAAACGCCAGATTTAACCAACAAAAATTTGGAATATCCATGTATTATCCATGCATTGTGCTTTTTTCCATGCAAAGGAGAGCATGGTCAAGTTTTAAATTTCTCGTTAGTCTTCAGATTGAGTAGAACATAGCCCGAAATATGTTCAGGGTTGAGCTGATGTTTTAATCTTTTCAAAATTAAATATCAAGAAAAACCACCGTTCATCAAGGTATTCAAAGACCCAATTTTTTATCTTTTTTCTGCTCATCTTATGATTGTAAAGTGTATACAAAATTTTATATCAAGAAAATCTTCCAAAGTGGGTTTTTTGCAAATGGAAGCAAAGAGGGACGTTTGCCGGATTTTGTCAGCCGTTTGGGGATTCTGATTTCGGTGTTCTTAACATGTGAGAAACAAAATATTTTGACAGGGCTGCTGCAACCGCATCAAAATAAGTAAAGCATCATCTCAAAACTCAACAAATATTGCAGTTCTGGCATTGAAAACTTTCATGTCGATCATTTCAACCTTAGCAATTATAGTTATGAAAAAACTATTAGTATTTCAAGCCCTAAAAATTGTGTATATTATAACACATTATCTAAATCGTCTATTTTCAAGTGTTAACATATCTATAAAATCTTTACCATTTATTGAGCTAGAAATTTCATATTTAGTGGTGGAAATTAATTTTAGAGCGATCATAGATATTTCCATGTCCAAAGTCTTTTATGGATATAATGGTAGACAAAGCTCTTGTTGTTGCGTGCAAGAGAAGAAGCCCGTAACAACAATTCAAAAAAGAAGAAGAACTTGAGAGGGAGATGACTTGATGAAGTGTTGGGGGTAGGAGGTTTCTGCTTGCTCTGATATCATAAAGAAATTTAGAGAGAGAAATGAATTTTTGCGAAATAATTGTGCCCCACGTCTCTTGTAGTGGTTCTTTCATTATATATATAATGGTATTACAATAGTGTAATATACACTTTGCTATGCATACAATGTTAGGATATGGATATATCGGGTTTATATTGATATACATCATTATGGATGTATATGTATATATCTCTTGTAGTGATTCTTTCATTATATATATAATGGTATTACAATAGTGTAATATACACTTTACTATGCATACAATGTTAGGATATTTATATATCGGGTTCATATTGATAAACATCATTATGGATGCATATGTATGTATCTCTTGATAAGATTAGGTATCTAGAAGATAAAGAACAAATAGATAGCAAGTTACTTAGTCATTAAGTTATCATTCCATAATTATCTTATCTAATTGTGTGATTGTCCTCTATATATAGAGCTACTTATTGATGTAAATATTCATCCAAAATAGTGAAGATGTAGCTAGTTGGTCTTTAGATAAGTGAATGTAGATGTAAACAATTCATCCAAAATAGTGAAGATGTAGTCAATTGGGCTTTGAAGATGTAGCCAATTGGGCTTTAGATCCGTAGACGTAAACATTCATCCAAAATAGTGAATCCGTAGACGTAAACATTCATCCAAAATAGTGAAGATGTAGCTAGTTGAGCAATAGTGAATCAGTAGACGTAAACATTCATCCAAAATAGTGAAGATGTAGCTAGTTGGGCTTTAGATCAAAATAGTGAAGATGTAACTAGTTGGGCTTTAGATCAAAATAGTGAAGATGTAGCTAGTTGGGCTTTAGATCCGTTAATGTAGATGTAAACATTCATCCAAAACTAATTGGGCTTTAGATCCGTAAACATAGATGTAAACATTCATCCAAAATAGTGAAGATGTAGCCAATTGAGCTTTGGATCCGTAGATGTAAGGCTTCGGCCAAACCTGAACGACATTAATATTGTATTCTCTCTACTTCGCTCTCCATTCTCCATTATACTCCCAAGAATTATAACATGGTATGAGAGCCAAGAAAAAATCTGATTTCCTACCTCTACCGGAGCCCCTCTGGTACACCCACAGATGAAAGCTGGTACACCCACAGATAAAACTGCTTTCATCTGGCCTCGTTTTTTCCCAAGAATTTCGTAGTACCATCCTAGTTTTTGATCTCCTTATGAGTATTGTTCGCTGCGACTTGGTAAAGATCTTTTTGCAACGCCATCATCAACAATTGCATCAGCATCACTTCCATCAAGATGGATCGATGACTTTTCCTGTTGATCCTGCCTCTTCTGGGTGATGAACTCTAAGGTATGTAAGTCCAGAGAATATACATGTAAGACCAGGGAATATAGGTATTCAACCTTTCTACTGTAACTCTGTATAGACCCTTGAAGCAATAGAGCAGCTTCTGCAGAGTTTATAGGAACTTGGCCATTAACAGACCTCGAGCAAATATTCATCGAGAACCCAATTCGATTCAAGTCTCAACTAGGCTGCAAAACCCTAGGTCCAAATCCGTGTACCAGAGGGAAAAACAAGGTCGGAGTGTTTGGAAGAGAGACAATGGAATTAGTAGAAGGAACAAAAAAAAAAAAGTCCTTTGATATTTGATTGGTCTTGAGAGCTCGGGAAAATGAATACTGCTCACCTCTTCTCTTTCTCAGAGAGAAATAGCTCTTACAGGAGCAACGAAGAGATGATAAAATCTAGAGAGAGAGAGAGTCTCTGTGTTTTCAAATAAATCCTTGCTTTTTATTTGGTGGTCCATAGGGACCATATCAAAACTCTTCTTTTATAGGTGCACGGGTTTGGTACACCTGCACAGGTTTGGTGCCAAAGTCTTTTCATTTTGGGATTGTTCTCCATAAAAAAAAAAAAAAATAATTGAAGAAGTAGAAAGAAAAAGAGAGGGTGGTATTTTTTTAAGATGTGGGCTATTGTCTAGATGCCCAATTTCATTGGTATTTTTATTTTTAGATATGATTGTACTCAAAAGAAAAAAAAAATTATATTTTGCAAGTTGGGTGTTTCTTCGCATCCACACCCAATTTGAGAGGAAGAGTATAGGAGATATGGGGATGATGTGAGTAGTGATGAAGTCAACATCTCTAAAGTAACCGCCATGTGGAGAAGAAAATCCAAATTTTGGATCAGTCCAATTACTATGCAAAAGGAAGTTACGGTTGATGATCAAGAGTTTCGTCTCCGGATGAGGAGATGAAGATGATCGAATTTCACAGTCCTAGTTGTTGGTCAAAAGTTCCCTCTCCAGATGAGGAGATGAAGATGATCGAATTTCTCGATCTTGGTTGGTGATCAAGTTTTCTGTTACTTGATCAAACGATCTCGTTTGATGATGAAATTTTTTGTTATTCCATCGTGTGTGATGATCGAGCTTACTCGATCCTGTTTGTTCCAGATGCTTATATTTGAATGATTTAGTTTTTCGTTATTCAATCCTATTGGATGATGGAGTTTTTCGTTGCTTCATCCTGTATAATGATCTTTTTCTTTTAGAGAGAGAAAGTCTCTAGAAAGAAAAAAAAATCAAATAAAAATACTTCCTAGGAGTAGAATTTTGAAATCCTTTACTACCCAATTATTTTTAGTGGAAGTTTGGTATGTTGGGCCATTCTCCAATAAAATTAGATTTTAAATTCCTAAATACTAAGATCTTCTAGACAAGGTTTTTATTTGAGGGAGTGTGACTGTTGTTCTTTCATCTATGCACTACACTGGTCTAAATGGATTTTTTTTTACCTGCAAATTCTTTAGGGAAAGACATTTTTGGGAGAGGATAAATGACAAACCACATATTTTTAACGTATACTACACGCCTTCGGTAGCACAGTTGACTTCTTATTCATCGGCTCACGATCACAGTTTACTTCTATTGGAAGATCTCGAGAGAATTTTTTCAATCTGAAAATTTTGGAACTATTTAAGAATTATTATTTTAAAAAAAAATTAAATTTGACTCTTTTAATACTTAAATCTCACTATCTAAAAATTAGATGGTCTCTCTTCAATGTCAAGACATTATTTTTTTTCAAGTGCATAGAAAGTACGGTTAACAATTCTTTTTATTAAAATTAATCTATTAAGAGGCTGCATCCCCAAAATTTGGGGCATCTAAGTGGGGGTTTTATCGGAGCGAATAAATGGACATTCTTCTCCCCGAGGAGTAGATTCTCTTTTCGCATTTTTTAGAGAGAGAGAGAGAGCTTTGAGGAGGAGAAACTAGTCCACATTAATTTCGTGATTACAACAGGAAGAAATAAACGAATATTTCATATCATAAGAATATGAATAAGGGGAAACAATATACATAACCAATGTAATGATGCCTTCGATGAGGTTCCAATGAAATTAAAGAATAACAAGTATGAGATGTGGGTTAAGAAGAGAGTGAACACTCAGGGGGAAGTCCCTGAGGAAAACGCTTGGTATCAGTGCAATAATTATAGACCATATAATTCTTTTGAACCCATTTCAACTTCTCTTGCTCATTTGTGTCCAATGCTTCTTGGCTCAACCAGGCTGAAGCTTTGCATGGAGATGAAGAAGATGCTGAAGCAACACAAGCATCAGCTTCAAAGTTAAGAGTAAGAAGCCACAAACGGAGCTTGAGACCAATCAGTCTTAACTAAACCACCCCTTGTGGCCCAATCATCAGCATTCCACAGACTCGAATGTAGCTTCATGGGTTGGTTCTTTGGAAAGGGAACTCCTAAATGCTCTGCGTTCTTCAACACTCTTATGGGCGTACCATCCACTGAAAACCTGTTCGAATCGGAATTTATATTTAGAATCCAAGTTCTTAGATAGATAGAGAGAGAGATGAATGTGAGTGTGTAGAGAGAGAAAGAGTTCTTATGAGTGTGTAGAGAGAGAAAGAGTTCTTACTTGATGTGGTTTGGGTTCCACAAGATGGAGTAGGTGTGGAAGTCTTTGGTTGGATCAAACCATTAGTGGAACTGTTGCTCCCTGTTTCCCCAGGAATTCGAAGTCGATTTCGTCATGGGTGGGGCCTTGTGAAGATAACTGCAACAACCCAACATCAAAATCCATCATCTCACTGTAATTGATTCTCTCTCTAAAGTCTGAACTAACTGAAAAAATTAGGGCTTGATTGAGAGAGGGAAGGGGGGAGGACTTACATAATTGGCAGTAACAGTGCCTGCAGAGTTGCCTGGTACGAGCTTCAAGCGCATATGGATGTTCCCAAAGAGGTATTCATTCTTGGATTGAAAACCAGAGCCAGAGTATTTATCTAGTGAGAGGTGAAGCTGCTCACCAATGTTTAATATCTTAGCCCTATCGTTTCCCCATGTTATGTCAAAATCTGAGTAGAAATTGGCCATAGAGGCCATAGCTAAAAGACCCCAAATAACCAGTCTTAAAGACAGAGAAGAAGCCATTGAAAGAAGAGGGGCAACAGTGTTTAAGGGGAGAGAGGAAGTGTTCAACAAGGGATGGTGTTATTGTATGGAGAGTTGTTGGGTTTTTATAGTGAGGAGCTAAAGTTAAGAGGAAATATGTTGGGAAGCAATCATGGAGAGTTATGACTGGGAGCAGGGTGGAATGGCTGGTCACAACTGGGCTTGGTAAGTTGTTGGCATAAAGTTTAGAGAGAGAAAATGTTAGGGAGAGAGGTATAGATCTTTGTATTTTCGCGTTTCAGGGGATAGAGAGAGAGAGCTTGGTGTTTCCGCGTTTCGCAAGTTAACTAGCAGACAGCTGTTATGTGACGGTGCTGGCCAATAGAGCCTTGCGAGAGGCGCCGTCATCCATTCCACCACCTTTTGTTTTAGATAGTTTGGATCCATGGTTTAAAAAGCGGATCGGTGATCAAGATCAGGCATCTCAAAAATCGATTCGGATCGGTGAATCGGTGATTCGGTGATTCGGATCGAAAATCGATTGAATCGATCGGATTAAAGCTTCAAAAAAATCCGAAAAAATGATTAAAATTCATTATAAATGTTGTTTTTTAGAAATCCAATAAGAAATGAGGGTACTATATTATTAACTTTCATTTTTCTCATCAATTTGTATATATTGAGATGCTCTTTCCCTGCATAAACTTAAATTAAATATTAAATTTGCATCACATAAAAAAAAATCATAGAATTATCATGGATAAAATATATAATTATACATTGACTATTATAAAGTGTAGACTAATCAATGAAAGAATGGCTATTAAAATCTTGTTTTGGCAAAAAACCCTAATCCGCTAAAAAAACCTAAATTATTACAACCTAACTAACTATAATCCAAAATTATTACAACTTAACTAATTATAATATTATATACTAAAATTATAATTATTAGTTTACATTTAATAATTATTTTATTAGACAAATAATAACAAATTAAAAATATTTTAGAATATTATCTAATTGAAAAGTGATTAAAAAATTATTAAAAGAGGCTTCCATATCATATGACTAAAATTAAAAATAAAACCACCAATAAATTCTAATGTAATTATATTAAAAGATTCAAAATAACTTTACCCAAAAAAATGAAAAATAAAGATGTCAAAATTCAAAAAAAAATCCTATCGGCAATATGCACAATAGCTACAAAAAAATAAAAATAAAAATAAAATATTGTAATAAAACCCATCGAAAAAACTATTTTACTAATAAACATAAAAAAAAATTATATGGCTATTTTTTAATTTGGCACACTAAATTAATGAGTGCTATTAATTTATTTTTTAATTTTATATAGCCGTTTATTAGTGCTATTAATTTGACACGCTAAATTAAAACGCTACACATATGGATAATGGCTTGAGCAATAATTAATAGCTTGTGTGACGATGGCTTCCACGCTGTTGAAAGCAAGTGGGAATTGTCCCACATCGGAAATATCAAGCGACTTCCAAGTTTATAAAAGATGTGAGGTTGAGCTCTTCAATAGCGTGCGAGCGAACGGTACATGGGGTAACACGTGGTTATATATGATTGTGGTACTGCCGTCCAACAATATCGAAAATTACCTGTCTTTTTAAGACAAATATCCCAATTACCCTTGAAAACATCATACATGCCGAGACATGACGTCACCCTCCGATTCTATACAGTGAATCGGCAACCTTGCACGTGTGAGCGCGCACGGACGAACGAGAGCACGTGCCTGAACAGGCTGAACCGGATGGGAACCGGGCGGTTCTCTCTAGAACCGGGCGGTTCCCGATTTTATGATGGAACCGGCAGGGGTTGGTCGGATCCCGAGTCGAACCGAACGAGTCCGGTTCGACTCGCCGATTATTAAAACACTGGTTTGGATGATTCTTTTTTTGGGTGCAGATTGTATGGAGCCTAGGCTCTATACAAGAGCCTACCCTCAAATAGTGTTTAAAAATGTGGTTTCAATATTGAAAATCTTTGTGATATTCTTAAAATATATTTTTATTTTTATTTATAAAATTTAAAATTGATAAAATAATGTAGATCGACGAATCTATGAATACTTGAATGACGGTCCAAAAATACATTACAAAATATATTATTTTCAAAACTTGAAATCCATTTTTTTCTTATGTTTGTACATCTTGATGTCAAGATGATCGATTTGAGGATACTTGGGAATAAAAACATCTTTTAATGGAATTTTTTAGGTAGGTTCTAAGTAGATGGTTTACAGCCTCGGCTCTATATAAACATTTCTCTTCCCCCTTTTTTTTTTACTCTCCTAAGGAAATCTTTACTTTTTTTTTTTTGCCCTAGTTGGATAACATCGAGATGGGTGGCAATTGCGTCGGATCTGGGTCGTGCTTGGACATGGTGGATTGATCCTAGATGGGTTCCGGCATGGATCCTACTTGATTGGGTTGAATTTGAGTTAGGGTGGACTTGACTCGACCCCATTATAAAGTAATTTGAAAATATATAAAGAATTGTATCCAATGAAACTATTTATCTTTGATACAAAGTGGTCATAATTCCTCACAATCATTTGATGTGAAATTTGATAGCTTAAATGTGTCACAAAATTCAAAAAAATTTCTTTTGAAGTTTGAGTTTGGTCAATGGGATAATTGAAACTGCTCAACTTTACATTCTATAGTCAAAATTATTGTGACTACTATATAGAAAAAATAAATGGTCTCATTCAATACTATCCCACTATACAATATAGTATATTCAAAAAAAAAAAACTAATTTCTCTACCCAGGTTTGGGTCCAAGCCACAAGGACCCAATCGGATCCGTATGAAGCTTAATCGAGTCAGTTTGGGACTACCCAACGTGACCTGTTCTCACGCTATATCGATTCATAAAACTGCAGTATTTTTAGCATTTTCCCTTAGTCAGTCTTGGGGCTCACTGCTATGGGCTGGCCTCAACACGGACAAGGAACCATTCATGCGTACTTTAGTTTTGGAACTGTAAATTACCGCTACACATAGCACATTAATTGGACAAGGATTACATACTATGATATCATGTATCTTTCTTAGATGAGAGTTACTCTTAACCATTGGATATGATGGGATATGCCACAATAACTTTCTTTTTGAAATTGGAGTCTAATTAATAACATGCTCATAATTACCCATTTGAATGCTAAAGGATCAATGTGCTAGGAGTCGATGTTTGAAAAATTAGCCAAGTTCAAGTTACTCGGGCTCGGGTAGCGAGGCCCGAGTTGTCTCGAGTAGGAGGTCCAACTTAGGGATCTTAAAAATAATTAAACATTTATAAAAAATTCAAAAAATAGAAAAATCTATTTATAACATGTTTGTTTATGTGTTATATTATCTTAGCAAAGATTGAAAAGTATTTTGGCCATGAATATTTATTTTTCCTTCTTTTTTAGTTTATTTTAAAAATACCCCGTCACAAGATGGTTTTTCAAAACCTATTTTTCTCGACTTCTTTTACCTTATTTATATGTGTTTTGTTTAATTTTATTTTAAACATATATTTTTTAGTTTTTATATTTTAATTTTGTAACACTTTTTTTTTTGTTGCAGTGTGAGGCCCAACTCGGGTCGACTACTTGGCTCAGGCATGGGCCGAGTAGCCCGAGTCGTTCATTTGAACGTTGCTAGAAGTAAATGGTCTTGTTGTATACTTTCCCAATTGTATAATACATTTATTTCAAAAGTCAGCTCGGCAACTCAACCAATCACTTGGCAACAATGTTAAAAAAATCAAACCGGAATGGTTAACCAGATATGGGGCCGGAAGCGGTTTAAACGGCCTAACCGATAAACCAGCCGATTCAACCATTCTAATTGGGCAAGTCTTGAGTGGTCAAAAAAGTGTTGAAAAAAAATAAAAAAAGATACAAAAAAAATCTACGAAAATATGAAAAACATATAAAGAACGATTAAAACAAAAAACATTCAAATGAAGTTGAAAATTAATGAAAAAAATGGATTTCAACAAATCGATTTGTGCCTAGGCATATTTTTAAACTTTTCTGAAAAAGAAGGGAAAATATAAACGTGACTATTAATGACCAAAACAATGTTTAATCTTTACCATAATGTAAAGAATATTTAAAAATACATTACAAATCAAATTCCTTATTTTTAGATATTTATATACATTTTTTTTTTTTTAAATACCGGTTGATCACCAAAACCGCCCAAAACTAGAACCGACCACTTGTCGGTTCCCATTTAACCGGACGGTTAGCGGTTAGATTGCTCGGTTTTGCGAACACTGTTTGGCAAACTAGCGATATAGATCGGTTCAGATGACCTGTCCATTCTGAGATAATAAAAAATTCAAGAACTATCAAAACGATATTAAAAATCAAAATATAGTCTGAAAATTTTTTTACTACATTATATAATTCGATAGAATTATCAAGTTTGTGTATATATTGAGATTCTTGTCCAATTTGAGTGCTGCACATTCATTTCACGGTAAAAATGCACTAAATAATAAAATAATACCAAAAATAAAAAAAAGAAAACAAAAACAAAAACAAAAAAAAGATATAGACTCTACCTATTAAAAAATAAGAACAATAAAATCCAAAGGAAATATTTTTATAAGGTTGCAACCTTAAAATACAGAATTAAAATGCACTTAAAAAATCATAAAAAAAGGTTGTTTTGATGTTGGAAGACCTTCTAATTGATCCTCTCGACATCGAGATGTATGGAAATAAAAATAAAAATAAAAGATTTCAAATCCCAACAATAGTGCACATTGCAACATATTAACTATACCATATATTTTGAAGATCTACTTGATTTGAACTACGTTTAGAATTTAAAATTTTATAATTAGAGATAAGAAAAGATTATTAGCTATCCTTAGAATATTTTATAACATAATTATATCTTGTGATAAAATTGGAGGTGCACCTTACTTTGATTTTCTAAATTGCAACTTTATACAAACCACAAACCCTGATCCCGGGTGAAGAAATTGTAGGGGACCGAAGAACCCCGAGCCAGCCTCCATACACCCTGGACCAACCTATAATTTCAAAACTAGCACCTTAACACCCACCCTGTGTTGTATGGGTCTATCATGAAGACTCGACCCTAAACCTAGAACTCTGAAAATAATCCTAACAGGTTGGGAATGCCCCTGGACCAACCTATAATTTCAAAACTAGCACCTTAACACCCACCCTGTGTTGTATGGTCTATCATGAAGACTCGACCCTAAACCTAGAATTCTGAAAATAATCCTAACAGGTTGGGAATAGCCCTGACACAAGAAAAGATATGGAATAAACCAGTCAAAATAGATGTAGAGCGAATCTTAAAGCAATGCCTCCACCAAAACGCTAAAGATGGCAGCCACAGTGTCGAAATGAATATGGGGACACTAGTCAACAATAAAGAAAGTAACGTCCAAAGGGTGGTGGCTCGAGTCATCAAACTGATGCCCTCAAAATGCGAGTGTAGAAGTGTAATCATTGTGTCCAATGTTGGGGTAGCAGCCTGATCAACAGCGTCAGTCCCAGATGGGCCAAAATTGTTGTCAATCACTCGACATCAAAATACTTATAATGAAGGAAGAAGTAATCATCATTGCATAAGTGATGGGGACATCATCATTGAACGAGGGAATCAACAACTTCTGCTCCTTATTGATTGTAATCACTGCCTATTGTTGGACCTGAAAAGCATCTGAAAGTAACCATCATTGGCTAGATGATGGTGGTGGCAATGTTGACTCTATAGACAACCACGTTTTTGGCTAAAATTGGACACGATGACACCTATAGTGGTGCCAATGCTGCTAGTGATTTTGTCGACCATTTGACATGTCGCCGCTCAAGATTACATTGACCGTCAACTGAGAATTGTGTTTTATGGAACCTGTAACCATAACGAACCAACGCCACAGTCAGCATCTGCATTGTCAAATATTTTAAGGTAGAATTTTGAAATCCTGCCTACTGGAATATTTTTAGTGAAGTTTGGGATGTTCCACCATTTTCAAATAGAATTAGATTCTAAATTACTAAATATTAAGATCTGATTATATACATATTTGAGAAAAGCATACAATATTATCATTTATATTTTTATATGGAAGTCACAATCATTCTTATTCGTCAAATTTTAAATCAGGTTGTTGTATATATATCATTGACTACACTCAATATTCAAAAGCAAGTTTCTCAAACTCCTTGACACACCTAATCCATTTAATTTGACATCTAATGGCTATGTGTGATTATAACTTTCTTGTAACAACGGTACATGGTCTCATATTATACAATTCCAAATATTTGACTCTTAGTCTGTAATTACTATTTCTAGGTGTAAGCTCAACAACCCAAATTGAATATGGGCTGATCTGACGGTCACAACCTCATTTTGTAATATAATTTTTAATACTTTTCTACGAATCTAAATCACATGAAATTTTAAAGATCCATTTTTCTCATCAAGTATACCTAATAAAATTATTAAAAAATAATTTACAAAATATAAATTGATTAAAATACTCCTAAATATTTTTAGGGTATTTTGGTAAATTTATCTTTGACGAATTATTTTTTTGATATTTATATTAGATTTCCATATTTTAAAGAATATACACTCAAAATTTCAAATGGTTTGAATTTGTATAAAAAAATGAAATTCAAATACAAAATACAATCGTAATAATTAGATTAGCCCATATTCAATCTAGGGCATTGTGCTTATACTGTAGCTGTTAGCTAGTGGGCTAACATGATATTTTCTTGTATGCATGTATATAGCTAAATCATCATACCTATATTTTCTTTTAAATATTAGGGTATTAAAATTAACTTCCTTGGAAAGTAAGAAAATGATATCTTTATACGAGAGCGAATGAGGACATAATACCCATCCTTTGAGGGTCACCCCTTTGGGGGTTATGGGAATAGATCTCCAATATAGAGATGGGTCTTCAAGAGAAAGAGACATGTTCTCCGAGAGAGAGACGGTATTTTCATGAGTTTGGAGTTGATTAACTTCCACTTTTAGAAAGAGAAAATCTCTATATTGCTCTTGAGGTTATCTTTCCAATAGCAACATTGCAGTGGGATATAGGTTGATCGACGGTGTTGCTCGATTGGGAGAGCGGGTTTAGAAGGGAAGATCCGTGATGGTTTTTTACTGATATTTAGAGATAGGTATTATCTCTTGTAACTCAAAACTATAATCTTTATTGTGATAGTGGATTTCTAATTGCCGAGGCCATGAATGTAGTCTTATGGAGTGAACCATGTAAATCTTGTGTTGTTGTGGTGTGATTTTTTGCATTTGTTTTATTTTTCATACTCGATTTATAGTGGTATTCATGTACTTCGCATTTAGCCAATCATGTACACGATCTTGGGTGGGATCCCGGTGTTTGGGATTCCAGATTCCGCAAGCTAGGAGTTCACGAAAACCCTACAATTGGTATCAGAGCACAAGGTGTATACGGGGCTAAGGTTTATATTAAGAAAAAGAGGAATAACAAAGTTTTATGGATACATGGTTTGAAGTTGATAAATATGAAGTCAAAGTGTTTGTGAAAATTCTACAATAGAGTCAAGTGAGAAGAAATCAAGAAATATCCATGGTTTGAAGTAGAAAAATATGAAGGCAAAGTGTTTGTGAAAATTCCCCAATAGAGGCAAATATGAATAAATCAGGAAATCTATTCAATGAAGGTTGTCAAGGTAATTATGGTGATTTTTCTATCAAGGTGGAGATTGTTGGGTTTACTAATAACTAAATCACCATACCCATATTTTCTTTTAAAGATTAGGGTATTATGGAAAATAGAAAATTGACTTTCTTGAGAAGCAAGAAAATGATATCTTTATAAGAGAGTGAAGGATGACATAATACCCATCCTTTGAGGGTCACCCCTTTGGGGGTTATGGGAATAGATATCCAATATGGAGATGAGCCTCCAAGAGAGAGAGACATGACCTCCGAGAGAGAGGCGGTATTTCCATGAGTTTTGTGTTGATTAACTTTCACTTCTGGAGAGAAAAAATCTCTATATTGCGCTCGAGATTATCTTTCCGATAGAGGCATTAAAGTGGGAAAGAGGTTAATCGACGATGTTGCTCGATTGGGAGAGCGGGTTTAGAAGGGAAGATCGGTGATGGTTTTTCTACCGATGTTTAGAAATATGTATTATCTCTTGTAACTCAAAACTATAATAGTCATTGTGATAGTGGATTTCTAATTGCCGAGGCCGTGGATGTAGCGCTATGGGGTGAACCACGTAAATCTTGTGTTATTGAGGTGTGCTTTTTTGTGTTTGCTTTATTTCTCGCACTTGATTTATAGTTGTATTAATCTATTTCGCATTTAGCCAATCATGTACACGATCTTGAGTGAGATCTCGGTATTTGGGATTCCTGATTCTGCAAGCTAGGGGTTCACAAGAACCCTACACATTCTACTCCATAAATCAAAGCCTGCGAAAAGAAAACCAAATTTACCAAGGGAAACGATTCCCCAAAAAAAAATTGCAATTTAGAAGACAAATGTACTGCTTGTACTGCTACACAGTACAACTAGTAGTAGTACCATGTAGTACTAGTGTGGGGAGTGCCCCCTTTGGCTTTCATGAGAGACATAATTTTTCTTAAGAGAGAGAGAGAGAAATTCTAAGTGGGGTGTGCCCTTTTGTGGGATATGAGAGAGAAATATGGAATTGATACAAGATATAAGGTGTCGAGATTTTCAGGTAGCGACAATCCATTTTTATAGGCTTTGAATTAGATTAGAGTTTCTTAGTGTTTTCTTTGACTTGCCTCTTCTTGTGAGATTGAATATGAACCATTGATCGTGGGTGACTTGTGGGGTGAGAGATTTGAGCCATCTATTCTATAGATGGGTCATGAGGTGCATGCATACCATAAAATAACACAAATCTACTCAATCTTTCCACAAAATCTTTCAAAGATATATCAAATCAATATCTTCCAACCATATGGCCACATGCCATATCACTAAAAAATAGGAAAGAGAATAAAGAGTGGGGCGTGCCACCCAAGTGAGGCACTCATGGGCCTCACGTTCTAGAAATATGGTGGGCCCATGTGTACAATGGGCCCCAATGATATTTTTATATTTTAAAAATTAATAAAATAATTTTAGAATATTATTTGAATATATAAACCATTGTAAAATAAGTATCTTTAATTTTATAAATCCAAAAATTATAAATAAAATATCCATTGGTTGATAAAAAAATTCAAATAATAATTCTAAAATAATTTCTATCACAAAACAAATACAATTAAATTAATTTAATGGAAAAATGATCTATATGGTTTAGGAATTGAATCAACAACCATGGGGCACTACACCTTCAACTGTGGACTACAGACCACACTTGCTTTATCAGACCAACCTAGTATTTCTCATGACCCACAGTCTAAGCAAGGGCTCATTAGCGAGTCACTAAGTTTGGTCGATGAGCCAAGGGGTCGCAATCCTAATTTGTGGATTTCAGGTCATCCCCTAGAGACGATTAAAGTTCACCTAAACCTAATGCGACCACAGCTCCTATAGTGCATAGGGGTATCTCTCGCACATGTATATGTTTTACCCTAAAAGGTGAATTTCTGGTTTTTCTGAACGATCTATCGATATGCATGTCGTGTGATGGCACATGGATGAGGCTTTGGCCCCCGTCTTTGTAGGCCACCATCACACACAAGGGTCACGCAGTCCCTCGGCTCGCTCATCCAGGTATATGCTCCGACCTCATCAAGGTATGATCCATTAGAATCCTTCTCGATTTGTTCTCTATGCCCAGATAACATGAGTTTTTTCTAATCGACTGGCCTAGATCGTCAAGCACAGTCCAGTATCTGCAAACATCGTTTGGACAGTATGGTCCACGAGGGACCACACTTCTACTGAGTTCATGTTCCACTATATTATTTCATTTTACAATCACTCATAAGGATTTAAATGTCACATAGACCCAATATCTCCCACTTGGCCTTTGAAGGCCCTACATTCTCTATTCATTACTTTCTCTCATCCCCTTCTCTCTCTCCCAACTACAATCTTTCTCTCAAATATTTTTCACGTATTTCTCTCATTACATTAATCATGGTATTCATCATCAATCTTTTCACAAAAGGATTTATAGAGGCAATGTTTTTTTCCCTTTGCTACTTGGATCATATCTAAAAAGTGGTCGTAGCCCATCTTTCATATCGCATCACGAATCATAGACATGTTATCGCAGAATACCATCACGTACCATGATCTCCTGGGGTCGTATGTTCATGGTCTCAAAAGAGTTCTTCAAATAAACTACTCCTATCTATAACCATACAACCAGCGCCACACATCTAGGTTCCATGGGTGAACAATATTGTAGTATGCTATTCTAGCTGACCTGTCAAATATTAGCAAGTGCACCCACTGGAATATTTAGTTTATCTAGATCTTTCTTAATCTCACATCATTTCTCAGATGATAGAAATATGGTATTATATGCTTGAAGTTCCTATGGAATTGTGACTCCCTTGACATGCATATCGCCACCGTGTTGTCACAGAAAATCCTTACTGCTTCACAATGCACAGGGTCAAAGTAAAGTCGATTAAGAAAAATATTAATCCGTATGACCTCCTTGGCCTCCAAACAGCACGCCACGTACTCTGCTTCCATAGTGGACAATTCCACCGCATCCTGTTTTTTTTTATTTTCAAGAATTTGTACCCCTTTCAAGCATGAACACAAATCTCGAAGTAGACTTTGCATCATCTGGATCCGTGAGATAGCTTGCATCGATATATCTGAATATCCAAACAGCTAAAAGAAACGTGGGACTGCAAGAGCTCCCACTCAATTATTACACATACAAAAAATACATTCTCAATATTCATATGCCTATATCATGAAGTCGAATAGCAAGTCTCACGCAATATGCAATTCAATGCCCGTTGGTTTTACAATATGTAAAACCTTCTTAAACCATAAAGGTTCAACCATACTAGTTGTCTTGGTAGTAAACTCATATAAACCAAGTTATCTAATCAACACAACATTTGTCAAGGAAGCCTAGCAAGATGCCCTTCCTACAACATTCCCTATGGTTCAAGGTATTAGGTAATCAAGGATTTTAAATAACTAGAAACATAGGTCAAGGCACATGGGTATTTAAAAACCAGTGCATGACAGTTTTTCCCCCATTTTTATAAATACCGTCAAGACACAATGTTTTTCTCTTTAATAAAAATATTGAATTGGTATATATATAATAGTATGACAGTTTAAAATGATTTTCATAAAGACTTAATGGACCTTGCAAGACAATATGGTTTTCTCAAAACCATATTCATAGACTTAGGTTTTTCTTAAATCATCCAATTTTAATTTTAAAATATATTCTTAGCCTTCATAAGTCATTTTACCGCATTCTTTTTTTAATCTCCTACCAAGTCAAGTTCATGGCCATAAAAACAAATCATAAATATCATCCTATAATTTTATCCAAAATAAAGCATGACTAAAGAATGTCTATTAAAGCCTTGACAAAAATATTTCCTTTTTGGAAAATATGGAGACTTTATCAAGAGATTATCATCACATGCAACACATCATATTATAGACATTATTGGGAGGATGGACTCCCTTCGTGCTTACATATTTGAATGAGCCACACTCATCTCTCGTGTTTCATTATTAGGGCTCAAAGCCCTTGATCAAATCACATCTTCATGTGTATTATTACCTTAAGTAGTTCATACTCTAACACAAAGAGGCATTAAAACCCAAGGTATTTAAAAATTGGCTATTTCAAATTTGTTAGCACCTATCACTTAATGTCCATACACTCCATACATATTCATAAAACAATTAGCCAAAATATAGCTAAAGCATATTAAACATAAAATAAAAAAGTTATTGAATCATTTTTCCCTATATGACCCTACCATGTAATGGGATATATTTCATACTTCAAAACCATATAGTGTGGTACCTAGGCTTTTTTTATTTATTGTTTTTACTCATTTGACAAGCTTTTGTGATATTGGAAGTGCACGCAACTGGTTTCACATGTCACAAAGTGTCCATCTCTTTGGCACTTGGATTCTCTCTGTCTCACACCGCCAAAAAATTCTCTTGTTCATCCCATCATTTTAAATATCACAAATTTAATTCACCCACTGATCTTTAGTATTTTTTTCCTACCACCAATTCTATATATGTATCCCTTCATCTTGAAGAAACCAAGTTGTTCTTATAGGTATTGTGTTTCTGCTTCTTTTTACTATTCCCATGCCGATCATTTTTCATATAGAGTGTCTTATATCGCAAACTCTGTATTACCTATCTTTGAAGTTATATTATAATAAACCATACTTATGACACACTATAAAACCTTTTAAATGAGCTCTAAAAAGGTGTCCATAATTAGGAATCCAAAGATGTGCCTTAATATACCACATCTTTTAATTTACTACAGAATAGAACATGAGCATTCCGTGATAAAGATATGATATCTCTCAACTTATAAATATTTTATCTATTAATCCTTTTGAGTATTGAAATAGACTAAAAAATATAAAATAGTACTCAGTTCTATCCCTAAATCATACCATTTAGTGAGTCTTTATTTTAGTGACATTTACGTCACAATGTAATTTTCTCAGCAGAAAATCAGGTTGAGCACTTCTTAATAAAAAATTGTTTCTCTCAATCCTCAAAGAATTTCTTCCTAAAATCTTTTATGTTGAATACTAGACTCAAAACTAAATCATAACATCATATTGTGAATCTTAAATAATACTTTTCTTTAGAGAAATAAATAAGTGACATTCACGTCACAAAATAACTCATACTACAGAATTTTAAGATAAATACTATCTAGTAAAATTATTTTTTCTCTCTACTCTTCTGGAGTTTTCCTTTCAAACCAATTTTGTTTGAAAGTAGACACATAATAGTAACACATGGATTTCCACAAGCCTTATATTACTTTGTTAAGTAGGCTTGATAAATATAGATATTCATGTCCCAATGAAGGATATAGCAAATTGCTAAAAATTCAAGATAACCTCTCTCCAATCCAAAATTTTTATTTATTTATTCCCATATATATTTCTCTCTCAAATAAATTTTATTAGAAACTAGACTCAAAATGGAAGTCTAAAAATGTAGTGTGGACTATAAAACATTCTGTTAAGATTAGAAATAAAATTATGACTTGCAAGTTATTGAAATAATTTTCGTTGCAGAAAACAATACTTGCGTACCCTTTAATAAATTAAACATATCTTTCCAATCATAAGGAATTTCTTGATGAAACATTTTTTTCTTGAAAGTACACTTAATTTTGTGAGTCACAATAAAATTTCAGCAAGAAATGGAATCATATGATTGGTGGGAAAAATCACGGAACTCAATGGACAGTTCTTGGATTTTGCAGGGTCAGAACTGTCTCCCTTCATTGATGATTTCATAACTCTCAATTCCATTAGGATTTCCCAAAGAAATTTTGCTGGTAGATATTAATCTCAAATACACACAACATCACTGAAGTATACAATAGAAAAATACATAATTATCTTCTTCATATCATTGATCCAAAATAGCCTAGAATACCCATATGCATAGTGCCTTTTCGGTGTTTAAATATTTCAATAATTCTTTAATCGAGGTGTCTTACTTGACCACAAAGGTTATTAGTTTTCTTATATCTCATTATCAAGCTTGATATTGACTCAATGTAGAGAAAAGACAACTAATATCATCAAGTATCAATAGCTCTGATACCAATGAAAGATAGACTAATGTGATCGTAGCCGGGAATATACATTTTTATTTTTTTTCTTTTCACCCTTAGGTTCTTTCACAATATGAGAGAGATAGATAAAAAATGAGAGAGTAGGGCGTGTCACCTTTGGCTTTCTTGAGAGAGAGAACTGTTTCTTATGAAAGAGAGACCCTTTTGTGGGATATGAGAGAGAAATATGGAATTAGGTACAAGAGATAAAGTGTAGAGATTTTTGGGCAAAGACAACCCTCTTGAGTGATTTGTAGGGTGAAAGATTTGAGCTATCTATTTCATAAATGGGCCATCAATATTATGGAAGGTCTATGAACTATTATCCCCATTTTCTAAACCATTTTTCCATCAATTGAAATTAAATAAATTAAATTTAATCAAAATATTGCCTATACCATAAAATAACACAAGTCTACTCAATCTTTTCACAAAATCTTTCAAAGATATATCAAGTCAATATCTTCTAACCATATGGCCACATGTCATATCAATAAAAATTAGGAAAGAGAATAAAGGGGAGCACCTATAAAAAATATAAAAAATAATTTTTCGATAAAATATAATGACCAAAATACCCCTTGAATCTTTTAGGGGTATTTTGGTCATTTTATTTTATTAAAATTTTTTTATATATACATTTTTCGCTAGTGCGAGTATAATAGAGGATTAGAAGTCCCAAATTTGGAGTCAAAGAGTTTATAGAAAAAAAAATTAAAAATAAAATAGTATAGAGATCTGACATTGTGATTGGAGCAATCTTAGCCCTCCATTCAGAATGAACGGTTGGATAAGGGGAAGTATATAAGTTTTATGTTGTAGAGAAAGCATAGAAAGCTTGCCCACAACTGTTATCACACTTACTAGCATTATAATATAATACTTTGCTAAGTAGTTTATGAAAATTATCTAGTATTTTTAATTGAAAGCAAGTATAAATTATTGATTTTCTTATTAGTGTGCTTCCATGAGAGTAGATGACATTAGAGAAGCACGGTTGCAAAGAGTGGAAAGGCAAATGAAGTTGGGTCTTTGATTAGCTGGCATAGGTTGTTAGAGGTCTTACATTTTGGTCTTTGAGTCGATTTTCATTCACCTCTATTTTTTTTCTGCATTTATTCCTAACATGCATTAGGCCCATGGTATGTAAGCCAACCCTGCGGGTATGGCTTTCATTTTCAATGTCATATGATTCCAGCCTCGGACTTGGCCCTGGCTCGAGCAGAGTAACGTACAGGACCCAAAACACCCCAAATATTTAAAATTTAAGAAAATGTGAAACAAAATAACATACATACTTTAAAAGTGAAGCAAACTATAATCGAACATAAGAAATGCAAACAAGCTGAAAAATATATAAAAAAAATTGGTTTATAAAAAATTCGAATTATGATGGGAGATATTTTTTTAAAACTTCATCCCCTCTCAAGTTAGAAAAATGTCGATGATGATGTGGAATATTGATCCCATATTCTTGACAATGCAAAGGGAATATTGTCTTTTCTTCGCATTATTAAAGATTATATCTTTTCTTGAGCCGACCCCAAATAGTTGGAAAAAAGTTGTGATGACGATGATGATATCTTTTCTTAGAAGTAGCTTTTATTTTCGGTTAACTGGATTTGAATGTTGTATGATGTCCTTTGGCGTTCATTGCTTAACCGAAGAAAATAGGCTGAACTTCAGAGGATCCATTTTCCAATTTGATTTTAGCAAAAAAAGTAAGACAAATTGTTGATGAAGAAGCTAAAGGAATGATAACATTTGGTGTATAAATTTGTTGCATTTGATAAAAAAGGACAAGCATGTTAAAATTGTTAAAGTGTATTTTCTAGAAATTGTGTTAGTCTTTATTTTGTTTTATCATGAGTGATGTAGCGAGGTTGCACTTGTAAGTTTGTGTAGCAGGAAGTTATAAACTAGTAGGTGGTTAGTAGTTATTGATGTAAGTTAGAAATTATTATTGTGAGTGGGGAGTTATTATAGTAAATAGGGTTGTAAGAACCTCTATTTAAAGAGAGGTATGTGGTGGGAAAATTGGCTCACAAGGTTAAGGCTAATTTTGGGTGTCGAGATTGTAATACCTTTTATACCCCTGTGTCACATGTATTAAGGTTAATCTTGGATGTCAAGATTGTAATGCCTTTGTACACCCCTTGTTTTTCTTTAATGAATGTTTTTCTTCCACTTTATCTTGGTAATTCTTCTTCTTTCTATTTGGTTGTGAGTCTTGGGCTAGTATGATAGTGTTACACTAATTGAAAAGCGGATTGTTTTGGTGTTGCGGCATCCGTCTTTCTATACAAAGCAATAGCTTTGTTCTGCCTCCAAATAAAATTTTGAATGCAAGACTACTGGCGAACTCAAAATCCATGTTGAATCATATTTTCAAGGGCGGTTTGATGAAGTGCTAGCAAAGCGAGAGAGCTTCTACAAGAGACCATGGGAACTAATGCTTTCTCCACTCTTTTGATGCGTTCTTTCTAAATAGGGAGTCTATGTGCTCAATTACAAAGGCCTCACAGGGCACTTTTAGAGGACCGTATCCTGTGAAACCAAACTCTTCTTCAGCCATCAATAGTAACGTTTTAAAGATGGGGCTGTAAGGATAATCTAAAAGAATCCTGAAACGGCTTCCATCTATTGTATAAATGGCAAATTGATCCTCATCGGCTACCAGTCCAACTTTCTCACAAGTAGTTGCTTTATGGGGGATTCCCATCCTTTGTCTTTGTCTCATGACTTGCTTATGCCATTTGGGAGTGATCTCCTTGATCATGTTTGAGAAAGGAGAGAAAATTGTGAACGGAACTGGAGGGTAAACTTTGAATATGAGGAGAAGGTGATGATGGAGTGATATGGAGGCAATAGATTTATATTGCATATTGGGGAATGCACTGTGGCGCCAGAACATGGCTAGAGAAAGAGAAGGGGGAATTATGAGAGATACAATAAAAACAAATCTGATTACACATGTTGGGTTGCAAGGAGTGCATTGGCACATGAAATGTGCTTTCATATTTCATCGGCAAATTCGACCCCAAATCATTGGGATGAGGCTTGAATAATGATGATTTCATTGACAAATTACGGCCATAGGTTTTAAAGTGCTTAATATTCAACAAAAGCCTATGAGACCATGCTGGATAAAGCCGAGATATTGGTGAGGACCTTCATTAAAAACTGTCCATATGGCAAGTCGTTAGGCAACATCTCATGAGGCATTGTTTTTTGAAACTTTATCTCAAAACCAAACCACTTCCTTTAGTTGAAACTATTTGTGAAGAGCTCAAGCAAGCCTTTAATCCTTGTGGGCCAATTGAGTGTTGTCTATGAAGGCAAGTGGAGAAGTGATGCCCTAACTAACTCCAAAACATGACTCAATACACCACTTCATGTGCTGCTGCGCTCCTTGTAACCCAACAACAATGGCATCCTCTCTCTCTCTCTCTCTCTCTCCATTCTTCAATATAAGACCAAGCTCATCACTTCCCATTCTCACTACCACAAGCTCTTTCTTGCACACAACTCTTCTATCTTGTCTTCTTTCCTGATACAAGCATAAGTTCCTCTACTGGCCCAAAGAAGAATATTAAGTTCTTCTAAACTTTGTTTTCAGTCATGATTAATTCAAAGAGGCTCTTGGAGATGGCACGAAAATGGCAGAAGAAAGCCATCAGTCAGAGGAGAAGGATATCCCTCAAAAGAAATACTAGTGACCAAATGGATTCAGTTGCTGCTGAGGGTCATTTTGTGATTTATACAGTAGATGGAAGCCGATTCATGATTCCCTTAGCTTTTCTTAATCGCCACATCTTTCGAGAGTTGCTCTTGATGGCTGAAGAAGAGTTTGGACTCACAGGGCGGCGCCATCCTCTGACTTTGCCTTGCGAGTCATTTGTGATGGAGTACATAGTCCACCTGTTGAACAAGAATGCATCAATGGAGGTGGAAAAGGCATTGGTCTCCATGGCATGTTGCAGAGCCTCTCATCCTTCTCTAGTCCTTCAACCATTCTCTGCGCCAATGATTCTCCATAGCTCTTGAGACGTCGCTGTTAAATCAAATACAACCCCAAAGATTCAATTTGAAGGGGCAACTAAACCATCTCTTGTCTTTGTACATAAAACTCACAATTTTGTTCCTAAACAATTTCTTTATGCACTACATCAAATTTTGGTTCTGGATGAATGGTTGTATAAATCTTTTCATATCGAGATAAAAGCTTTGCAATTTGTTTAAAATATGGATCTTCTCACAAGGCCAATATGATCTAACGTCTTAACAATGCTAAATCTTGGGTTATTCCATGTTCCTCATTCCTCTTTTAAGATAGGCCTGTTAAAGGGCCTCGGCCTGGATTTTTGTAGGGTTTCTGGTTGGGTTCAGGTTGCTTGTTAAGGCCAGTGCACGCAGCCCAATGAACCCGAATTGTTTTTCGGATCCCGGCTAGTGCTAATCCGGCCCGGATTGTTTTTAGCATGCATTAGGAATATTAAATTTTCTTTTACCATATTTATATGCAGACCGGCACGAACCTTGGTCTTCTCTCGGGTGTCGTTATGATGGATTCGAGTCTGACTTGGTGAGGCCCAAAATTCCACTTTGTGCGCGGACCAGGATCCGGCTCCGGCTTAGGCCGGCCAGCCCATTAACAACCTTATTTTAGCTACCACAATATGTCTACGAGGCTTTGGGAAGAGGTAATTTTTAGTATTTCATGATAGTTACTATTTATGTACCAGATGTGAGGACATTTCGTTGTAGATCAGTCTTCCTCAAGGAACCTTTACCTCTGCCTGAGAACTTGCCTCTCTTAAGAAATGCAGGTGTGACTCATTCTTGATTATCTTTAAATAGAATGATATAACAAATTATTAATGAATTACTAATAATTATTTAAAAATTATCATTCAAATTATTATTATATTAGCATAAATATTAATGGGAAAGGTGTTTTTTATTTTATTAAATTAATAAATATTATGATTTAAACTTTATGAATAATAATTCATTTATTATGATATAATGATCAATATATCCAATGTTAGTATGTATTAGTATTTAAAAATAAACTCTAATTCAAGAAAGTAAAACTATGGATTTAAGGATTGTTATATATTATTAAACTATATTACTATTTTATAAAATTAGAAAAATAAATTATTATGCTATATAGTCCATAATCATAATTATAATAATACATGAAAGTTTAATAATAGCCATTATTATAATAACTAATTATTCTAAATATAAATTTGATTGGGACAGGAGCTGGAGTTGTGGCAGTAGCACCCCATACTCTAGTCACCACATTGTGGTTTCCATTCCCACAACTAACACCACCCCACTAAGACCTTAAAAAAAAGTTAACTCAATCTACTTGAAAAAATGGGTAGGGAATGGTCTTCCCCACTGATTTACCCAAAAAAAAAAAAAATTGAATTTGATAAATTGTTGTGCTACTAATTTTAAATGTATTAATTATCATTAGTTGTATTATTTTTAATTCTTATAATTAATATACAAGAGCATAATTATTGATTTATTTTGATATCAGTTAATTAGAATTGAAAAAAAAAATTTGTTGCTAATGTTGTTATTTTCTTTGTTATATTTAATATATTTTGTTAAAAAACATTTGTATAAGGTTAGGACTTTAAAATTTAGAATTAAGGTGCACCTCAAAAATCCATTGGAAAAGGATGTTTTAATATTGAAAAACCCTCTTATTAATCATCTTGACATCTAGATGTATAACTATGAAAAAAAAAAAAAGATTTCAAGTCACATAAATAGTGCATCTTACAAGGTATTTTCTGGGCAGTCCATTTTCAAAAATTTCATATATTCATATATCTAGTTGATTTAAACCAATTTTAGGGTATATAATTTTATGATTAGAGTTGAAAATAGATTTTTAGACCACCCTTAAAAAACTTTTATTATGATCAAATTTAGAGGTGCGCCTTAATTTGATTGTTTAAGATTGCAACTTTATGCAAACCACACCTATCTCATTAATTTTATATTTATCAGAGAGATTAATGTGATGTCAAAAGTTAATATTTTAAAATTTTATGAGTATAAATTCCTATAATGTAATATTTTACAATGTAGTTTATGAAGATTACCTAGTATTTTTTTAACATAGAACAAGTATAAATAACTATTTTTTTTTAGGGGAATGTATAACATCAGACGATTTACCTTATTTCAGAAGTAAGACATTTCCTGTTTTTTATTAGTGTGCTCCAGTGACAGTAGATGTAAGCCTACTATAGATAACATTTAGAGACAAAAAATGTGCGGTTGCAAAGAGTGGAAAGGCACAAGATGTGGGTCTTTGATTAGTTGGCATAGGATGTTTAGATGTTTTGCAATTTGGCCTTTTGAGTGGATCCTCTTTCAACTCTGTCATTTCAATGTGTTTTTTCGTAACATGGATCGGGCCCATGGCGGATGAGCTTAAGCAAATCCAGGGTCCCCAACAAAAAAGATATGGCTACCCTTGAAGCAAACACTCATGTGATGGTGTTTGGGACACTTAGTTTAATCATTCTGTATATAAAAGGTATAGTATTAGTCATTAGATGTGAAATGAGGCACCCTGAGGTACGTTGGATATGGTGATATCCAAAATTATTCGCCTAAAAAATCCCATACTAAATGTAAATCCACAAGCGTAGGGCTGTGAATGGGTTGGATAGGGTGGATCCAGATTCAGATCCAAAAAGCATACATGGGATGCGGATATGATATATACAAGATCGGAATTTAGATTCGGACCCGATCAGATCCAGAACATTTAGATCTAGATCTCTATCCAGTCATGAAAAGTATACGTGGAATCCGAATCTGGATCCGGACCGAATTAGATCCAAAAAAATTATTTTATATATTATTTCATATTTATAAAATAATATATAAATACTATACAAATTTGATCCAAATTACTATTTAAATCCAAATTTAGATCTTAGATCCAACCCGGATCTAAATAATATTTAAAATTTGAGTTTCAAATCCAAACCGAGTAAATTCTCAGCCCTAAACCATCGCTCCAAATTCTAGTAAATTAAGAGAGAAGGTGGTGGCCATGATTAGGCAATTCAAGCCCAATCTATTGTTGCAAACGAACATGTTAATACCAGCACGCGAGTTTGCAACTTCGATATGAATCTACATGTTGGGAATCCCAAACAAATTAAAATGAGATTAAGAAATGAATTGTTTAACATTTTATCTACTTTCTTTTATTTAATTTCAAATTTTTTTCCAAACGCACAAAACGATAAGTTGGAATCAATGTTCGGGAACTCGACTGAGTGGTGTTCGCCTCAGTACCTTGCGGAGCTGGGTAGTAGTGCATAAATTCATAAATAAAAAAGAAAACCTAAATTCATAACATTATTTTTTTTAGTAACTAAAAGTATAAACATTATCAAGCATAATTCCGATGATTTATGACTTTTTATTTTTTATTTTTTTATCATTAGCTCTATTGTCAGAGTTTCCGCTTTATGGAATTTCTTAAATATTTTCAACTATAATTTTTTTTTTTCTAAATTCCATCCTTTATATATAGATTTTTGTTATTTTTAGACATTTAGTGCTCTTTATGGTTTAGTTTGATTTTTACCGAGGTTTAAGAAATGTCGATCTGGAATGGAATCGGCCAATCCAGATCGGGAATTATCGGAGGCTAACTGCTTCCCACTAAATATTGGGAACCAACAGG
Source organism: Amborella trichopoda (assembly GCF_000471905.2). Next base: position 27,484 of record NW_006500347.1, read on the forward strand.
TTCCCAACATGAGATGTCGGTTCTGGCCGGTTCTTTATTTTTTGCTATTTTTTAATTTTTAATGACCGATTCGATAGACCGGATCGATGATCCCAATCTCCGATCCATTGAACCGGATCGAAAATCCGAATAGCTGATAGGGGTCACCAAACCGTTTTTTAAAACCTTAGATTTTACATAAGCTTTTCATTTTTAATAATCTTTTTTCAAATTTAAAGCCTTATTAGGATTGCCTTATTAGGAATGTCTCTACAATCCACTCAAACTCACCTGAGTAACTCCTCTAGAGCCTGTTGCATTTGGTGCTATCCAAAATCACCCCTATAAGAAAATCCCATATTTTGTGGGATTGATTGAGATTGATCCATATTTTGTGGGATTGAAATATTCCCGTATTTTGTAGGATTGAGATTTATATTGATATATCTAAGATTTATAAGAGTTTCCTATTTAGTATGGACTCTTAATCTAACATATATAGGATAAAAGTGTAGAGAATTTTGTGTGCCTTATTTGAGCCACCATATGGGAATGGTGGTTCCTTTGGAGAGAGAAAGAGCTAAAGCCTCGTGTGCATAAGATGCAATTTCCTCCTAGAGAGAAGAAAACTTTATTTGGACAGAAACATTGTGATGATGCATCTTTTAGACTCTCGAAGATTGAGAGACTTGTTTGTTTCTTATGGAGAAGCGGTTCCCATTGAGATTTTGGGTGGTTTCCTTTTTAGTTAGAGAGAAAGTCAGTTTCTCGTTGCTCTCGCGTCTCTATATGGTGTTGTCAGTAATGGTTGCCAGAAGTAAAGAGAAGGACGGGAGAGTGGTTTAAAAGGGTTTGCTCGACTTGGATTTTTGTCGAGGTTTGTTCCAAAATCTTTGATATAATTTTCATTAGTATAATGAATTATTTTGTTTGTCGTGCCTGTTGATGTAGCCCTCTTGGTGAACCACGTAAATCTTTGTATTTTTGTGGTGTGTATTTCATATTTTATTTCTCGTTCTTTATTTGCCAAAAATCAACAACTCGGGTTTAGGGATTCCACACGCATCACGGCCATCACCAAGCTCGAACCCAAGCTGAGTTTCATATCATTGGTTGGAATGGTTGACAATGAGTAAAATATTAAATAGTTGAAATGTTATACTTCTATTTGCTTTTGTGCATAAATTAATATGCAACATTTAATTATGCCAAATGGTTTGGTCTTGGTCCGAGTCATATCCAGAGCCATGACATCACACCTTCTACACCCACGATTTTGACGGGTGAAGAGCTTTTAGTGGCCAGTAGTTTAAAAAACGGATCAGTTCCCTGGATCTGGCATCTCAAAAACCCATATGGATCGTTGAATCGGGAATCGGTTGAATTTAGCTTTAAAAAAAATCGGAAAAAATTAATAAAATTCATTATAAATGTTATTTTTTTAGTAATCCAATAAAAAATGGGGGTACTCCATTAAGAATTTTCATTTTTTTGCATCAATATACGAATATTGATATGTTATTTCCTGCATGAACTACTGTTAACCATTAAATTTACGTCACACAAAAGGATAAGCATAGAATTATCATGGATGAAGTATATTATCTTACATGGACTACAATAAAGTGTACAATTTGTAAAATAAGACCTAATAATAAAATTAAAGACGACGTCATTCTCCATCTTGGTCATGCTGGTGCCATTGATTGAATTCGCGTGATAATTCATTGATTCGATCTAGGAACGAATCATCCAAATTAGTAGACACTTGACTATACCCAAATCTTTGAGTGTTTTGTTGCGCTCCTAACCCAAAATCCCCGAAGCTTGTCTATCCTTCATGCTCACCTACACTGTTGTGCTCGTCCCTACCCTCTTGCTGTTGGGACTCGATATGTGATAAGGTGGCCTCAGTATCATCATCTCTCTCATTTTCCCTTATACCTCCTGCCCACTCTCCTCATCAAGTATAATACTACCGACATCTCCGATGAATTGTGGTTATGTTGGCAAGCTACTTCATCTTTCATGTTGCAAATCACCTTTTTCAAGATCTTCTTCACCAATAGCCTCAAGGAACTCTCTCTTGTGCAACACTGACTCCTCTTCCTCTACTACCCATTATTCTATTGTGTATGTGACAAATATTGTGTCCAAGTCTATCGGCATGTAGTCTTCATGCTTTCTTCTTATTTGTCACTCTCTGACATTTAAGTTGTAATAAACGTAGACTAATTTATGAAGTCACTCCGAAGCGAGTCGATTTCTCCTATCAGTGTGCAACCATTAGAACGTACTCCAGTTTCGTTCACACCCAGTAGTAGAACATGTCTGGGAAAGCACCTTGATTGTTATCCTTCTTAGGTAAGGTGCATCACTACCATATATCTCCCACCATTCTACTGGATTAAAATCCAAAAAGCATTGTAAGGGTCAGAACAATTCATAAGATTAAAGATATGAAAGAGCAAAATATTAGTTAGGGGTTAACCTGGATCTATCTTAATTCAAGAATTCCTGACAAGTCAAGTTCCGAAGGATCCTACAGCATCCCTATACATAAAAAGCTAAAACAAAATATTTCGTTTTAGTACATTAGTTATTCCTGACAAATATAACAACTTAATGAAGTTATTACCAAAATATTAAATATTACCTCATGTATTGCCGCTACCTGATTTCGATGGCTTTTCTCCAGCCTGGCAATAATGTATCTGATCCCTTCCATAATCTTGTGAAGATGTTCAAGTGTCAAATAGAAAAATTTTGGGTTGAAGTAGTAACCTAGAAAATACATAGATAGATAAATAGCATTTAAATTTTCATTAAAAAATATTTTAGAATTAAAAATTATATATATATATATGTCTATGTGTATATGTGTGTGTG
>NW_006500347.1:65625-94749 GCF_000471905.2 Amborella trichopoda
AAAACAATTCTATGAAAACGATCCGCTAAGCAAGTTGGTGGGTGGGGACTGGGGAGGGTGATTTCATGTTGGTCTCGTGGGACCAGGTACTCGAAAGTTTCACAAGCCTTAATTGGGCAGAGGAAAAGAAATACTTAACCCGTGGAGGCATTTGCTAGAACTGGGTTTACGCTCCTTATTATTTACATCTCTCGTATCATGGACATGGAGGCTCATATGAGAAATCACTTTTCCAGAACTGCTGGAGCAAAATGCACTCAAAATTCGCTGATAAACCTTGGCACCAACCTAAAAATAAGGGTAAATAATGTGCATGTACTTCCAAATAATTGTTGGCTCTGAAGTTAATTACCTTTTTTAGGAAGATTCGAAGTTATGAAAGTCCATTACGCGAGTTCGTAGTGAAGACAAAATTACCACAAAAAAAAACTTTGAATCTTAAAGATATGAAGTTTAGCAATAATTTTGCCAATCAAGAACTTCAGATTTTTTTTATTGCAAAAAGAAAAAAGGAAATTCAGATTTTGATTGTATAAACGCGTGGAAGGAGAAAGATCGGTTTACAGTATGCTAATGGGCCAAGCTTTTGGACCTATTTTAGAATCATTATACGAGTATTTAGGAAAACTACATTAGGTTAAACCCCAGATTTAACCAACAAAAATTTGGAATATCCATGTATTATCCATGCATTGTGCTTTTTTCCATGTAAAGGAGAGCATGGTCAAGTTTTAAATTTCTCGTTAGTCTTCAGATTGAGTAGAACATAGCCCGAAATATGTTCAGGGTTGAGCTGATGTTTTAATCTTTTCAAAATTAAATATCAAGAAAAACCACCGTTCATCAAGGTATTCAAAGACCCAATTTTTTATCTTTTTTCTGCTCATCTTATGATTGTAAAGTGTATACAAAATTTTATATCAAGAAAATCTTCCAAAGTGGGTATTTTGCAAATGGAAGCAAAGAGGGACTTTTGCCGGATTTTGTCAGCCGTTTGGGGATTCTGATTTCGGTGTTCTTAACATGTGAGAAACAAAATATTTTGACAGGGCTGCTGCAACCGCATCAAAATAAGTAAAGCATCATCTTAAAACTCAACAAATATTGCAGTTCTGGCATTGGAAACCTTTCATGTCGATCATTTCAACCTTAGCAATTATAGTTATGAAAGAACTATTAGTATTTCAAGCCCTAAAAATTGTGTATATTATAACACATTATCTAAACCGTCTATTTTCAAGTGTTCACATATCTATAAAATCTTTACCATTTATTGAGCTAGAAATTTCATATTTAGTGGTGGAAATTAATTTTAGAGCGATCATAGATATTTCCATGTCCAAAGTCTTTTATGGATATAATGGTAGACAAAGCTCTTGTTGTTGCGTGCAAGAGAAGAAGCCCGTAACAACAATTCAAAAAAGAAGAAGAACTTGAGAGGGAGATGACTTGATGAAGTGTTGGGGGTAGGAGGTTTCTGCTTGCTCTGATATCATAAAGAAATTTAGAGAGAGAAATGAATTTTTGCGAAATAATTGTGCCCCACGTCTCTTGTGGTGGTTCTTTCATTGTATACATAATGGTATTACAATAGTGTAATATACACTTTGCTATGCATACAATGTTAGAATATGGATATATCGGGTTTATATTGATATACATCATTATGGATGTATATGTATATATCTCTTGTAGTGATGCTTTCATTATATATATAATGGTATTACAATAGTGTAATATACACTTTACTATGCATACAATGTTAGGATATTTATATATCGGGTTCATATTGATAAACATCATTATGGATGCATATGTATATATCTCTTGATAAGGTTAGGTATCTAGAAGATAAAGACCAAATAGATAGCAAGTTACTTAGTCATCAAGTTATCATTTCATAATTATCTTATCTAATTGTGTGATTGTCCTCTATATATAGAGCTACTTATTGATGTAAACATTCATCCAAAATAGTGAAGATGTAGCTAGTTGGTCTTTAGATCCGTGAATGTAGATGTAAACATTCATCCAAAATAGTGAAGATGTAGTCAATTGGGCTTTGAAGATGTAGCCAATTGGGCTTTGGATCCGTAGACGTAAATATTGATCCAAAAGAGTGAATCCGTAGACGTAAACATTCATCCAAAATAGTGAAGATGTAGCTAGTTGGACAATAGTGAATCAGTAGACGTAAACATTCATCCAAAATAGTGAAGATGTAGCTAGTTGGGCTTTAGATCAAAATAGTGAAGATGTAGCTAGTTGGGCTTTAGATCCGTTAACGTAGATGTAAACATTCATCCAAAGCTAATTGGGCTTTAGATCCGTAAACGTAGATGTAAACATTCATCCAAAATAGTGAAGATGTAGCCAATTGAGCTTTGGATCCGTAGACGTAAGGCTTCGGCCAAACCTGAACGACATAAATATTGTATTCTCTCTACTTCGCTCTCCATTCTCAATTATACTCCCAGGAATTATAACATGGTATGAGAGCCAAGAAAAAATCTGATTTCCTATCTCTATCGGAGCCCCTCTGGTACACCCACAGATGAAAGCTGGTACACCCACAGATAAAACTGGTTTCATCTGGCCTCGTTTTTTCCCAAGAATTTCGTAGTACGATCCTAGTTTTTGATCTCCTTCTGAGTATTGTTCGCTGCGACTTGGTAAACATCTTTTTGCAACGCCATCATCAACAATTGCATCAGCATCACTTCCATCAAGATGGATCGATGACTTTTCTTGTTGATCCTGCCTATCTTTTTGCAACGCCATCATCAACAATTGCATCAGCATCACTTCCATCAAGATGGATCGATGACTTTTCCTGTTGATCCTGCCTCTTCTGGGTGATGAACTCTAAGGTATGTAAGTCTAGAGAATATACATGTAAGACCAGGGAATATAGGTATCCAACCTTTCTACTGTAACTCTGTATAGACCCTTGAAGCAATAGAGCAGCTTCTGCAGAGTTTATAGGAACATGGCCATTAACAGACCTCGAGCAAATATTCTTCAAGTTGTTTTGCCACATCGAGAACCCAATTCGATTCAAGTCTCAACTAGGCTGCAAAACCCTAGGTCCAAATCCGTGTACCAGAGGGAAAAACAAGGTCGGAGTGTTTGGGTAAATCATCCATTGGAAGAGAGACAATGGAATCAGTAGAAGGAACAAAAAAAAAAAAAGTCCTTTGATATTTGATTGGTCTTGAGAGATCGGGAAAATGAATACCGCTCACCTCTTCTCTTTCTCAGAGAGAAATAGCTCTTACAGGAGCAACGAAGAGATGATAAAATCTAGCGAGAGAGAGAGAGTCTCTGTGTTTTCAAATAAATCCTTGCTTTTTATTTGGTGGTCCATAGGGACCATATCAAAACTCTTCTTTTATAGGTGCACGGGTTTGGTTCACCTGCACAGGTTTGGTGCCAAAGTCTTTTCATTTTGGGATTGTTCTCCATAAAAAAAAAAATTAATAATTGAAGAAGTAGAAAGAAAAAGAGAGGGTGGTATTTTTTTAAGATGTGGGCTATTGTCTAGAAGCCTAATTTCATTGGTATTTTTATTTTTAGATATGATTGTACTCAAAAGAAAAAAAAAAATTATATTTTGTAAGTTGGGTGTTTCTTCGCATCCACACCCAATTTGAGAGAAAGAGTATAGGAGATATGGGGATGATGTGAGTAGTGATGAAGTCAACATCTCTAAAGTAATCGCCATGTGGACAAGAAAATCCAAATTTTGGATCAGTCCAATTACTATGCAAAAGGAAATTATGGTTGATGATCAAGAGTTTTGTCTCCGGATGAGGAGATGAAGATGATCAAATTTCACAGTCCTAGTTGTTGGTCAAAAGTTCCATCTCCAGATGAGGAGATGAAGATGATCGAATTTCTCGATCTTGGATGGTGATCAAGTTTTCTGTTACTTGATCAAACGATCTCGTTTGATGATGGAATTTTTTGTTATTCCATCCTGTGTGATGACCGAGCTTACTTGATCCTGTTTGTTCCAGATGCCTATATTTGAATCATTGACTTTTTCGTTATTCAATCCTATTGGATGATGGAGTTTTTCGTTGCTTCATCCTGTATAATGATCTTTTTCTCTTAACCATTGGATATGATGGGATCTGCCACAATAACTTTCTTTTTGAAATTGGAGTCTAATTAATAACATGCTCATAATTACCCATTTGAATGCTAAAGGATCAATGTGCTAAGAGTCGATGTTTGAAAAATTAGCCAAGTTCAAGTTACTCGGGCTCGGGTAGCAGGGCCCGAGTTGTCTCGAGTCGGAGGTCCAACTTAGGGATCTTAAAAATAATTAAACGTTTATAAAAAATTCAAAAAATAGAAAAAGCTATTTATAACATGTTTGTTTATGTGTTATATTATCTTAGAAAAGATTGAAAAGTATTTTGGCCATGAATATTTATTTTTCCATCTTTTTTAGTTTATTTTAAAAATACCCCATCACAAGATGGTATTTCAAAACCTATTTTTCTCGACTTCTTTTACCTTATTTATATGTGTTTTGTTTAATTTTATTTTAAACATATATTTTTTAGTTTTTATATTTTAATTTTGTAACACTTTTTTTTTTGTTGCAATGTGAGGCCCAACTCGGGTCGACTACTTGGCTCAGGCATGGGCCGAGTAGCCCGAGTCGTTCACTTGAACGCTGCTAGAAGTAAATGGTCTTGTTGTATACTTTCCCAATTGTATAATACATTTATTTCAAAAGTCAGCTCGACAACTTAACCAATCACTTGGCAACAATGTTCACAAAATCGAACCGGAACGGTTAACCAAATATGAGACCGGAAGCGGTTTAAACGGCCTAACCATTAAACCAGCCGATTCAACCATTCTAATTGGGCAAGTCCTGAGCGATCAAAAAAGTGTTGAAAAAAAATAAAAAAAGATACAAAAAAAATCTACGAAAATATGAAAAACATATAAAGAACGATTAAAACAAAAAACATTCAAATGAAGTTGAAAATTAATGAAAAAAATGGATTTCAACAAATCAATTTGTGCCTAGGCATATTTTTTAACTTTTCTGAAAAAGATGGGAAAATATAAAAGTGACTATTAATGACCAAAACAATGTTTAATCTTTACCAAAATGTAGAGAATATTTAAAAATACATTACAAATCAAATTCCTTATTTTTAGAAATTTATATACATTTTTTTTTTTTTTAAATAACGGTTGATCACCAAAACCGCCCAAAACTAGAACCGACCACTTGTCGGTTCCCATTTAACCGGACGGTTAGCGGTTAGATTGCTCGGTTTTGCGAACACTGTTTGGCAAACTAGCGATATAGATCGGTTCAGATGATCTGTCCATTATGAGATAATAAAAAATTCAAGAACTATCACAACGATATTAAAAATCAAAATATAGTCTGAAAAATATTTTACTACATTATGTAATTCGATAGAATTATCAAATTTGTGTATATATTGAGATTCTTGTCCAATTTGAGTGCTGCACATTCATTTCACGGTAAAAATGCACTAAATAATAAAATAATACCAAAAATAAAAAAAGGAAAACAAAAACAAAAACAAAAAAAAGATATAGACTCTACCTATTAAAAAATCAGAACAATAAAATCCAAAGGAACTTAAAATACAGAATTAAAGTGCACTTAAAAAATCATAAAAAAAAGGTTGTTTTGATGTTGGAAGACCTTCTAATTGATCCTCTCGACATCGAGATGTATGGAAATGAAAATAAAAATAAAAGATTTCAAATCCCAACAATAGTGCACATTGCAACATATTAACTATACCATATATTTTGAAGATCTACTTGATTTGAACTACTTTTAGAATTTAAAATTTTATAATTAGAGATAAGAAAAGATTATTACCTATCCTTAGAATATTTTATAACATAATTATATCTTGTGATAAAATTGGAGGTGCACCTTACTTTGATTGTCTAAATTGCAACTTTATACAAACCACAAACCCTTATCCCGGGTGAAGAAATTGTAGGGGACCGAAGAACCCCGAGCCAGCCTCCATACACCCTGGACAAACCTATAATTTCAAAACTAGCACCTTAACACCCACCCTGTGTTGTATGGTCTATCATGAAGACTCGACCCTAAACCTAGAACTCTGAAAATAATCCTAACAGGTTGGGAATGGCCCTGACACAAGAAAAGATATGGAATAAACCAGTCAAAATTGATGTAGAGCGAATCTTAAAGCAATGCCTCCACCAATAACACCAACGCTAAAGATGGCAGCCACAGTGTCGAAATGAATATGGGGACACTAGTCAACAATAAAGAAAGTAACGTCCAGAGGGTGGTGGCTCGAGTCATCAAACTGATGCCCACAAAATGCGAGTGTAAAAGTGTAATCATTGTGTCCAATGCTGGGGTAGCAACCTGATCAAGCGTCAGCCCCAGATTGGCCAAAATTGTTGCCAATCACTCGACATCAAAATACTTATAATGAAGGAAGAAGTAATCATCATTGCATAAGTGATGGGGACATCATCATTGAACGAGGGAATCAACAACTTCTGCTCCTTATTGATTGTAATCACTGCCTATTGTTGGACCTGAAAAGCAGCTGAAAGTAACCATCATTGGTTAGATGATGGTGGTGGCAATGTTGACTCTATAGACAACCACGTTTTTGGCTAAAATTGGACATGATGACACCTATAGTGGTGCCAATGCTGCTAGTGATTTTGTCGACCATTTGACATGTCGCCGCTCAAGATTACGCCGACCGTCAACTGAGAATTGTGTTTTATGGAACCTGTAATCATAACGAACCAACGCCACAGTCAGCATCTGCATTGTCAAATATTTTAAGGTAGAATATGAAATCTTGCCTACTGGAATATTTTTAGTGAAGTTTGGGATGTTCCACCATTTTCAAATAGAATTAGATTCTAAATTACTAAATATTAAGATCTGATTATATACATATTTGAGAAAAGCATACAATATTATCATTTATATTTTTATAAGGAAGTCACAATCATTCTTATTCGTCAAATTTTAAATCAGGTTGTTGTATATATGTCACTGACTACACTCAATATTCAAAAGCAAGTTTCTCAAACTCCTTGACACACCTAATCCATTTAATTTGACATCTAATGGCTATGTGTGAGTAGAACTTTCTTGTAACAACGGTACATGGTCTCATATTATACAATTCCAAATATTTGACTCTTAGTTTGTAATTACTATTTCTAGGTGTAAGCTCAACAACCCAGATTGAATATGGGCTGATCTGACGGTCACAACCTCATTTTGTAATATAATTTTTAATACTTTTCTACGAATCTAAATCACATGAAATTTTAAAGATCCATTTTTCTCATCAAGTATACCTAATAAAAATATTAAAAAATAATTTACAAAATATAAATTGATTAAAATACTCCTAAATATTTTTAGGGTATTTTGGTAAATTTATCTTTGACGAATTATTTTTTTGATATTTATATTAGATTTCCATATTTTAAAGAATATACACTCAAAATTTCAAATGGTTTGAATTTGTATAAAAAAATGAAATTCAAATACAAAATACAATCGTAATAATTAGATTAGCCCATATTCAATCTAGGGCATTGTGCTTATACTGTAGCTGTTAGCTAGTGGGCTAACATGATATTTTCCTGTATGCATGTATATAGCTAAATCACCATACCCATATTTTCTTTTAAATATTAGGGTATTAAAATTAACTTTCTTGGGAAGTAAGAAAATGATATCTTTATACGAGAGCGAATGAGGACATAATACCCATCCTTTGAGGGTCACCCCTTTGGGGGTTATGAGAATAGATCTCCAATATAGAGATGGGTCTCCAAGAGAAAGAGACATGTTCTCCGAGAGAGAGACGGTATTTTCATGAGTTTGGAGTTGATTAACTTCCACTTTTAGAAAGAGAAAATCTCTATATTGCTCTTGAGGTTATCTTTCCAATAGCAACATTGCAGTGGGATATAGGTTGATCGACGGTGTTGCTCGATTGAGAGAGCGGGTTTAGAAGGGAAGATCCGTAATGGTTTTTTACTGATATTTAAAGATAGGTATTATCTCTTGTAACTCAAAACTATAATCTTTATTGTGATAGTGGATTTCTAATTGCCGAGGCCATGGATGTAGTTCTATGGGGTGAACCATGTAAATCTTGTGTTGTTGTGGTGTGATTTTTTGTATTTGTTTTATTTTTCATACTCGATTTATAGTGGTATTCATCTACTTCACATTAGCCAATCATGTACACGATCTTGGGTGGGATCCCGGTGTTTGGGATTTTAGATTCCGCAAGCTAGGAGTTCACGAAAACCCTACAATTGGTATCAGAGCACAAGGTGTATACGGGGCTAAGGTTTATATTAAGAAAAAGAGGAATAACAAAGTTTTATGGATACATGGTTTGAAGTTGATAAATATGAAGGCAAAGTGTTTGTGAAAATTCTACAATAGAGTCAAGTGAGAAGAAATCAAGAAATATCCATGGTTTGAGGTAGAAAAATATGAAGGCAAAGTGTTTGTGAAAATTCCCCAATAGAGGCAAATATGAATAAATCAGGATATCTATTCAATGAAGGTTGTCAAGGTAATTATGGTGATTTTTCTATCAAGGTGGAGGTTGTTAGGTTTACTAATAACTAAATCACCATACCCATATTTTCTTTTAAAGATTAGGGTATTATGGAAAATAAAAAATTGACTTTCTTGATAAGCAAGAAAATAATATCTTTATAAGAGAGTGAAGGATGACATAATACCCATCCTTTGAGGGTCACCCCTTTGGGGGTTATGGGAATAGATATTCAATATGGAGATGAGCCTCCAAGAGAGAGAGACATGACCTCCGAGAGAGAGGCGGTATTTCCATGAGTTTTGTGTTGATTAACTTTCACTTCTGGAGAGAAAAAATCTCTATATTGCGCTCGAGATTATCTTTCCGATAGCGGCATTAAAGTGGGAAAGAGGTTAATCGACGGTGTTGCTCGATTGGGAGAGCGGGTTTAGAAGAGAAGATCGGTGATGGTTTTTCCACCGATGTTTAGAGATATGTATTATCTCTTGTAACTCAAAACTATAATATTCATTGTGATAGTGGATTTCTAATTGCCAAGGCCGTGGATGTAGCGCTATGGGGTGAACCACGTAAATCTTGTGTTATTGGGGCGTGTTTTTTTGTGTTTGCTTTATTTCTCGCACTTGATTTATAGTTGTATTAATCTATTTCGCATGTAGCCAATCAAGTACACGATATTGGGTTAGATCTCGGTATTTGGGATTCCTGGTTCCGCAAGCTAGGGGTTCACAAGAACCCTACACATTCTACTCCATAAATCAAAGCCTACGAAAAGAAAACCAAACTTACCAAGGGAAACGATTCCCCAAAAATAAATTGCAATTTAGAAGACAAATGTACTGCTACACAGTACAACTAGTAGTAATACTAGAGTGGGGCGTGCCCTCTTTGGCTTTCATAAGAGATATAAATTTTTCTTAAGAGAGAGAGAGAAATTCTAAATGGGGTGTGCCCTTTTGTGGGATATGAGAGAGAAATATGGAATTAGGTACAAGATATAAGGTGTAGAGATTTTCAGGTAGAGACAATCCATTTTTATAGGCTTTGAACTAGATTAGAGTTTCTTAAGGTTTTCTTTGGCTTGCCTCTTCTTGGGTGACTTGTGGGGTGAGAGATTTGAGTCATCCATTCTATAGATGGGTCATGAGGTGCATGCATACCATAAAATAATACAAATCTACTCAATCTTTCCACAAAATCTTTCAAAGATATATTAAATCAATATCTTCCAACCATATGGCCACATGCCATATCACTAAAAAATAGGAAAGAGAATAAAGGGTGGGGCGTGCCACCCAAGTGAGGCACACATGGGCCCCACGTTCTAGAAATATGGTGGGCCCATGTGTACAATGGGCCCCAGGATATTTTTGTATTTTAAAATTAATAAAATACTTTAGAATATTATTTTAATATATAAACCATTGTAAAATAAATATATTTCATTTTATAAATCCAAAAAATTATAAATAAAATATCCATTGGCTGATAAAAATTCAAATAATATTTTTAAAATAATTTCTATTACAAAACAAATTCAATTAAATTAATTTAATGGGAAAACGATCTATATGGTTTAAGAATTGAATCAACAATCATGGGGCACTCCACCTTCAACTGTGGACTACATACCACACTTGCTTTATCAGACCAACCTAGTGTTTCTCATGACCCACAGTCCAAGCAAAGGCTCATTAGTGAGTCACCAAAGTGTGGACGATGAGCCAATGGGTCGCAATCATAGTCTGTGGATTTCTGGTCATCCCTTAGAGACGAGTCAAGGTCACCTAAATCTAATGCAAACACAACTCCTATGGTGCATAGGGATATCTCTCGCACATGCATACACTTAACCCTAAAAGGTGAATTTTTAGCTTTTTCGAATGATCTATCGATATGCATGTCACGTGGTGGCACCTGGATGAGGCTTTGAACCCCGTCTTTGTAGGCCACCATCACACACAAGGGTCACACAGTCTCTCGGTTAACTCATCCAGGTATATGCTCTGATCTCATCAAGGTATGACCCATCAGAACCCTTCTCGGTTTCTTCTTTATGCCCAGATAACATGAGTTTTTTCCCACCGACTGGCCTAGATCGTTAAGCACAGTCTGGTATCTGCAAATATCGTTTGCACAATATGGTCCACGAGGGACCACACTTCCACCGAGTTCATGTTCCACTATATTATTTCATTTTACAATCACTCATAAGGCCTTAAAGGTCACATAAACCCAACATTTTCCGCTTGGTCTTTGAAGACCTTACATTCTCTATTCATCACTTTCTCTCATCCCCTTCTCTCTCTCCCAATTACAATATCTCTCTCAAACATTTTTCACGTCTTCTCTCTCATTACATTAATCATGGTTTTCACCATCAATCTTTTCATGAAAGGATTTGTGGAAGCAATGTTTTTTTCTCTTTGCTAATTGAATCATATCTCAAAAGTGGCCGTAGCCCATCTTTCACATCGCATCGTGAATCATGGACATGTTATCGCAGAATACCATCACGTACCATCATCGCCTGGGGTCGTATGTTCATGGGCTCAAAAGAGTTCTTCAAATAAATTGCTTCCATCTATAACCATACAACCAACGCCACACATCTAGGTTCCATGGGTGAATAATATTGTAGTATACTATTCTAGCTGACCTGTCAAATATTAGCAAGTGCTGCCACTGGAATATTTAGTTTATCTAAATCTTTCTTAATCTCACATCATTCCTCAGATGATAGAAATATGGTATTATATGATTGAAGTTCTTATGGAATCGTGCACCGTGTTGTCACATAAAATCCTTACTGCCTCACAATGCACGGGGTCAAAGTACAGTGGATTAAGAAAATTTTTAATTCATATGACCTCCTTGGTCGCCAAACAGCACACCACGTACTCTATTTCCATAGTGGACAATTCCACCACATCTTGTTTTTTTTTATTTCCAAGAATTTGTACCCCTTTCAAGCATGAACACATATCTGGATGTAGACTTTGCATCATATGGATCCGTAAGATAGCTTGCACCTGTATATCTGAATATCCAAGCAGCTAAAAGAAACGTGAGACTGCAGCAGCTCCCACTCAATTATTACTCATACAACATATACATTCTCAACATTCTTATGCATATATTATGAGGTAGCATAGCAAGTCTCATGCAATATGTAGATCAATACTCGTTAGTTTCACAATATGTAAAACCTTCTTAAACCACAAAAGTTCAACCATATTAGTTGTGTTGGTAGTAAATTTATATGAACCAAGTTATCTAATCAACACAACATTTATCAAGGAAGCCTAGCAAGATGACATTCCCACAACATTTCCTAAGGTTCAAGGTATTAGGTAATCGAGGATTTTAAATAACTAGAAATATAGGTCAAGGCACATGGATATTTAAAAACCAGTGCATTACAGTTTTTCCCCCATTTTTATAAATACCGTCAAGACACAATGTTTTTCTCTTTAATAAAAATATTGACTTGGTATATACATAATAGTATGACAATTTAAAATGATTTACATAAAGACTTAATGGACCTTGCAAGCCTAGATGATTTTCTCAAAACCATATTCATAGGCTTAGGTTTTTCTTAAATCATTCAATTTTAATTTTAAAATATATTCTTAGCCTTCATAAATCATTTTACCACATTCTTTTTTTAATCTCCTACCAAGTCAAGTTCATGGCCATAAAAAAAAATCATAAATATCATCTTATAATTTTATCCAAAATAAAGTATGACTAAAGAATGTCTATTAAAACCTTAACAAAATATTTCCCTTTTGGAAAATATGGAGACTTTATCAAGAGATTATCATCACATGTAACACATCATATTATAGATATTATTGGAAGGATGGTCTCCCTTCGTGCTTACATATTTGAATGAGTCACACTCATCTCTTGTGTTTTATTCGTAAGGCTCAAAGCCCTTGATCAAATCACATCTTCATATATATTACTACTTTAAGTAGTTTATACTCTAACATAATGAGGCGTTAAAAGGGTATTTAAAAATTGGCTCTTTCAAATTTGTTAGCACTTATCACTTAATGTTCATACACTACATACATATTCATAAAACAATTAGCCAAAATTTGGCTAAAGCATATTAAACATAAAATAAAAAAGTTATTGAATCATCTTTCCCTATATGACCTTACCATGTAATATGGGATATATTTCATACCTCAAAACCATGTAGTGTGGTACTTAATTTTTCTTGATTTATTGTTTTTACTCACTTGACAAGCTTTTGTGATCTTGGAAGAGCACGCAACTGGTTTCACATATCACGAAGTGTCCATCTCTTCGCCACTTGGATTCTCTCTATCTCACACTGTAAAAAAATTCTCTTGTTCATCCTATCATTTTAAATATCACAAATTTAATTCACCCACTGATCTTTAGTGTATTTTTCCTACCATCGAGTCTATATATGTATCCCTTCATCTTGAAAAAACCAAGATGTTCTTATAGGTATTGTGTTTCTTTTTCTTTCTGCTATTCCCATATCGATCATTCTTCATATAGAGTGTCTTACTTGGCAAACTCTGTATTACCTATCTCTGAAGTTATATTATAATAAACCATACTTATGACACACTATAAAACCTTTTTAAATGAGCCATAAAAAGGTCTCCATAATTAGGAATCCAAAGATGTGCCTTAATGTGCCACATCTTTTAATGTACTGCAGAATAGAACAAGAGCATCCCGTGACAAAGATATGATATCTCTCAACTTATAAAGCTTTTATCTCTGAATCCTTTCGAGTATTGAAATAGATTAAAAAATATACAATAGTTCTCAGTTCTATCCCTAAATCATACCATTAAGTTAGTCTTTATTTTAGTGACATTTACGTCACAATGTAATTTTGTCAGCAGAAAATCAGGTTGAGTACTTCTCAATAAAAAATTGTTTCTCTCAATCCTCAAAGAATTTCTTTCTAAAATATTTTATGTTGAAAACTCGACTCAAAACCAAATCATAACATCATATTGTGAATCCCAAATAATACTTTTCTTCAGAGAAATAAATAAGTGACATTCACGTCACAAAATAAATCATATTGCAGAATTTTAAGATGAACACTATCTAGTAAAATTATTTTTTCTCTCTGCTCTCATGGAGTTTTCCTTTCAAACCAATTTTGTTTGAAAGTAGACACATAATAATAACACATAGATTTTCAAGAGCCTTATATTACTTTGTTAAATAGACTTGATAAATATAGATATTCATGTATCAATGAAAGATATAGCAAATTGAAGAAAATTCAAGATAACCTCTCTTCAATCCAAAATTTTTATTCATTTATTCCCATATATAATTCTCTCTCAAATAAATTTTATTAGAAACTAGACTCAAAATGAAAGTCTAAAAACGTAGTGTGGACTATAAAACACTGGTAAGAATAGAAACACAATTATGACTTCCAAGTTATTGAAATAGTTTTCGTTGCAGAAAACAACACTTGCGTATTCTTTAATAAATTAAACATATCTTTCCAATCGTAAGGAATTTCTTGATGAAACATTTTTTACTCGAAAGTATACTCAATTTTGTGAGTCACAGTAAAATTTCAGCAAGAAATAAAATTATATGATTGGTGAGAAAAATCACGGAACTCAATGGACAGTTCTTAGATTTTGCAGGGTCAGAACTGACACCCTTCATTGATGATTTCATAACTCTCAATTCCATTAGGATCTCCCACTGAAATTTTGCAGGTAGATCTTAATCTCAAATACACACAATATCACTGAAGTATACAATAGAAAAATACATCATTATCTTCTTTATATCACTGATCCAAAATAGCCTAGAATACCCATATGCATAGTGCCTTTTCGGTGTTTAAATATTCTAATAATTCTTTAATCGGGGTGTCTTACTTGACCACAAAAGTCATTAATTTTCTTATATCTCATTCCCAAGCATGATCTAGACTCAATAAAGAGAAAAGACAACTAATATCATCAAGTATCAATAGCTTTGATACCAATAAAAGATAGACTAATGCAATCGTGACCGGGAATATATATTTTTATTTTTCTTCCTTTTACCCATTTTCTTTTTTTTTGGCAAAGATCACTTATAAGTAGTCTTATTACAATAATTCTTGCTTCAAAGAAAATAAAGCTAACAAATCCAAGATCTTAAAAAACCTTAATGTCATTAAACAAATTTTCTTTAAAGAAAAAAAGTATCCACAATTCTTATGCTTAGGAAAATAAAGACAATATAATTAAATATGACAAGAAAAAAAAAGAGAGTATTGGAAATTACCTCAACAGGGCTTATTACACCCCACATCAAGTCACCATCATCTGATGGCACGAGATCAATGATCAACCTTCAATCTCAACAAGGAAAGCAAGTTTAGGCCAAGCACACCAATAGAACATAAACCCCTTTGATCACAAACTCAAACCCTAGGTAAATTCCTTTAGCAACCTAGTTTGAGAGAGATGAATTTTCTTTTTGCTAAACCTTAATACCCTTAGCCATAAATCCATAGTTGAGAGATAAGTGTCCATAACCTAAACGCTTAGGTTCTTTCACAATATGGAAGAGATAAATAAAAAATGAGAGAGTGGGGCGTGTCACCTTTGGCTTTCATGAGAGGGAGAAATTTTTCTTAAGAGAGAGAGAGAAATTCTAAGCAGGGTGTGCCCCTTTGTGGGATATGAGATAGAAATATGGAATTAGGTACAATAGATAAAGTGTAGAGATTTTTGGACAGAGACAACCCCTTTTTATAGGCTTTGAACAAGATTAAAGTTTTTTAGGGTTTTATTTGGCGTGCCTCTTCTTGTGAGATTGAATATGAACTATTGATCTTGGGTGATTTGTGGGGTGAAAGATTTGATCTATCTATTCCATAGATGGGTCATCAACATTATGAAAGGTCCTTGAACCATTATCCCCATTTTCTAACCATTTTTCCATCAATTGAAATTAAATAAATTAAATCTAATCAAAATATTGCGTATACCATAAAATAACACAAGTCTACTCAATCTTTCCATAAAATCTTTCAAAGATATATCAAGTCAATATCTTCCAACCATATGGCCACATGTCATATCATTACAAACTAAGAAAGGGAATAAAGGGTGGGGCGTGCCATCCAAGGGAGGCACTCATGGGCCCCACCTTGGCGAAATATGGTGGGCCCGTATGCACAATGGGCCCCCATGATATTTTTATATTTTTAAAATTAATAAAAAAAATTTATAGTATTATTTAAATATATAAACCATTGTAAAATAAATATCTTTAATTTTATAAATCCAAAAATTATAAATAAAATATCCAGTAGTTCATAAAAAATCAAATAATAATTCTAAAATAATTTTTATCATAAAACAAATACAATTAAATTAATTTGATGGGAAATGGATCTATATGGTTTACGAATCGAATCAACAATCATGGGGCACTCCACCTTCAACTGTGGACTACATACCACACTTGCTTTATCTGACCAGCTCAATATTTTCCATGACCCACAATCCAAACAAGGGCTCATTAGAGGGTCACCAAAGTCTAACCGATGAGCTAAGGGATCGCAATCCCAGTCTGTGGACTAGATACGAATTAAGGTCACCTAGACCTGATGCGACCATAGCTCCTATGGTGCATAGGGGTATATCTTGCACATGCATACGCTTCACCCTAAAAGATGGATTTCTTGCTTTCTCAAACGATCTATTGATATGCATGTCGTGTGATGGCATATGGATGAAGCTTTAGCCCTCGTCTCTGTAGGTCACCATCACACACAAGCATCACACATTCTCTCGGCTCACTCATCCCGACATATGCTTTGACCTCATCAAGGGATGATCTATTACTATCCTTCTCTGTTTGTTCTCTATGTCTAAGTAACATGGGTTTTTTTCGAACCGACTGGCCTAGATCATCAAGCACAGTCACATATCTGTAAATATTGTTTGCATAGTATGGTCCACGAGGGACCACACTCCCACTGAGTTCATGTTCCGCTATATTATTTAATTTTACAAACACTCATAAGGCCTTTAAAGGCCACATAAACCCAACACGATAAATACGGGCAAAGTTGTGACTTCTATGTAAAAAAGGTCTATAAAGTTACAAATTTAAAATATAGAATTAAAGGTGCACCTCAAAACCCCATCATAAAAGGTGTTCTGATGCTAGAAAACCCTCTAATTGATCATCTCGACATCAAGATGTATGAATATGAAATGAAAAAAAGATTATAGTCCACAAAAGATTATATCTTGCAACATATTATCTAGACCGTCCATTTTCAAGATTTTTATGAGTTCATAGATCTACTTGATTTGAACCATTTTTAGAGTTTAAAACTTTATAATTAGAGATGAAATATCTTCTCAAGCCATCCTAAGGATTTTTTTATATCAAAAATATATTCAAGATAAAATTTAGGGGTGCGCCTTAATTGGATGGTTTAAGGTTACCACATCAAAAGATAAATGGTCTCTTTATAGACAATCTCTTTAAAAAAACAATTTTGTATATAAATAGACATTGGCAAAAAAAAAAAGAACAAGAAAATTGCTGGTCTAGTGAGGCTGGAGCACTTCGAGTTGGTATATCTATAGTTGTAGTAGCATGGCAATAAAAGTTTAAGGAAAGAAACTTAACACTATAGTAAATTGCAGTTTTGTCATCCTTGGATACCTCAAACTTTGGTTAACAAGTTGAAATTTTTCTGGAGAAGTGGAGAATCATGCATTGTATTTTGGGAATGGGCTTGGGGCATTGGTAGTTGGGGCTGATCCCTTAACATAACGTCCTACCGTTAACATGTAAAATAAAAGTAATTTACCTATGGACCTTAATTTTTTTAAAAAAAAATACAAAATGATCTATTTATAAATAGAAATTATAAAGAAAGTCGGTCAACTAGTTTTTTTTTTTCTTTCAAAATTACCCCTCGGTATGAGGTCATCCTCGGACTGAATTTTAATTATTTTTCTTGTAGGTTTTTCATTAGTAGGGCACTTCCCTAAAGCTTGGGGCACTATCCTACTATTGAAAAAACTAAAAAAATAAAAGTTTATAATTAAGAATTTACCTTTCTTAATGACAAAATCTTAGGGCACTCGGAGCGTTTGACTTTTGGTTTAAGGCATACGAAAGTGGAATTAATCTGCTTTAAGAATTTACTTTTCTTAAAAAAAGCCTTCAGAGATAAAAACAAATCATACTTTGTCACTTCCTAGCTAAATTTAAAAAATTCAACCGTAAAGCCATCCGGGCTTGGTGCGCTTTCATTCTTCATACCCCGAATACAAGCTTTAACTTCCTCTTTTACAAGTTCCCTTTTCTAATACTATTCCATCGAATTCTTTCCAAGCTTTGGTAAGCTTGGTGGAAGATGAAGCTGTTGGAGCAGCATCCATGGCCTGTCTGCAGGGGGATTGGCTGACAGCGGTGTGTCACCACCTCAGCAGGAGGACTTTGAAGGTATATCCAGTTTGATGAGGGTGGGTTGTAGCGATAGAATACAGTATTCTATTTTGGATCATGTTCAAGATTTAAATTTTGCACCTCCTATTTCTAAGGAGATCGATAACGTCCAAGTTTTGGTAACTGCTGATCTTGAGAATATATCCTCTTTTGACCCCATGAGATCTATTCATGAGTCGTTGGATGGATCTAACAACATGGCAACTATGGGCAATTCAAAACCTCCTACTTTTGGGGCCTTGGACGAATCTGCTCTTGATCCTATGGCGCAATCGCGTGAGAATATTGAGGCACACGAGAAGGTGGAGGCACGTGAGGAGCCTATGGTGCAGGCATGTGAGAAGGTTGGTGTTGAGGCATGCGAAGAGCTTGAGGCACTTGAGAATGTGGAGGCACGTCAGGAGCCTATCATCAAGTCATGTGAGAAAGGTTGGCGCGACTAATGCTGTTAAGGTGTTGGATTTCACAAAGACAATGGTCGTTGTTGACAATGTGTTTTCACAGGCTGATGCCACTAGGGAAAGGTCCCTGGCTGATGGTGTTGCGGCTCTTGATGGTGTTGCTGCTGCTCTTGATGGTGTTGCTACTGCGGATGCGAGTGCCCATAACGTTGCTGCTGCTCTTGATGGCATTTTTGTTGCGGATGCGAGTGCCCACGATGTTGTTGATGCTGCTGTTGTTGTGTAGTCATCAAAAACTAAGAGGAGCTCGTCTCAACAATTTGCTGATGTGGGCAGAGCTTTGAGATCAAACAGTACATCTCGCCGTGGTGAAGCTGCTGCTTCAACTCAGATCGGGGTGTAAAGAAGTCATCAACAAAGACTGGTGTTGACTGGCGGAGGGAAATTTTCCTCCATAGGTAAATCTTCTAACCATTAATTCTATGTCAATTAGCTCATGGAATGTATGAGGACTAAGGGGTCTTGGCAGGGCCTCGGATATTGTTGAGTTGGTTAACACTCATAATGTGGGTCTTCTTTTTCTTTTGGAAACCAAACTACCTACTAAATTGGTCGACAATTGGGCTAGAAAATTGGGTTTTTATGATAATGTAGTAGCTAATGATGTGTAGGGTAAATCTCGTATCATGGTTTTATGGAATCCATGCATTCTTTCAGTTACTGTGTTGAGCGTCAGTGATCAGATGATTACTGTTCAAGCAACATGGTTATGCAGTGGATGTTCCCAAACTATTTCGGGAGTATATGCTTTTAACTAGGTTGGGCAAAGGGTAGCTCTTTGGGATCAAATGACTGATATATGTATAGCCACCAGGGGTTCATGGATTGTTCTTGGTGACTTCAATACAATTTTGGATAATTTTGAAAAGATGGGTTTGCACATACTTTGGCTGAACGTGCTCTCATTGATTTGGGCTCGGCAAGGGGGTAGTTCTCTTGGTCTAATAGCCAGATCTGGAGAAGATGTATCAGAAGGCGTCTTGACTAAGTTTTAGCTAATATGGAATGGTTTTTATCCAATCCAAAATTCAAGATTGAATTACTTCCTAAAGGCAATTCAAATCATTGCCCTTTATTAGTTAGTCTATCAACCTGGATTTCGACTGGACCGAAACTATTCAAAAAATTTACAATTTGTCAGCAATTTCCATAATTTACTGATGTTATCTCTGAATCAGGACAAATTAGAGCAGGAGGCACGTCTATGTTCCGATTAGTGGTAAAACTCAAAAGGTTGAGGAAGAATCTCAAGAACTGGAACAACTGTTCTTTTGGGAATGTGGGGAGCCAAATATTAGATATAATGAGGAACTTATCGGTTCTGCATGATGATTTAAGTCGAGATCATGTGAATGAGAATCTTATAATAGAAGAAAAAACATGTACGAATACCTTGCAACAATTACTTTCACATGAGGAAAGTATGTGGAGACAAAAATCAAGCCAAACTTAGTTTAAAGATGGGGACTCCAATACACATTATTTTCATTTGTCTACCACCATAAGGAAACGAAATGACCAGCTTACCCTCCTTAAATATCAAAATGGGGTTATAATAATATCTGTGGAGCAAATTCAAGATCATATGATTAGTTATTTTGAGGAGCTACTTGCTCACGAAAGTAGTATTGATCTCATTTTGGTTGATCATTTTCTTCCTCCTTCAGAGGAGGCTACATTCCCAATTTTATAAGATTTTAACGATGCCTTGAGGCAAGGTTTTACTCAAGGTAGTGAATATTATTCTTGCATCATAAGCTCTACTCTGGTTTTAATGAATTTATTTATACCTATAAATTCTTTTTTGAAAGAAACATTTGGGCAGAGGTAAAGGACAAAGCACACATTTTTTTTTATGGGACAACATATAGTCAGACCATTTATGTTTATTACAAGAAGGTCACAATTACCACTAGCCGTTAAATGTCAAATTCGATGGCTTGGATTGTATTATAAAAATCGAATAAAAAAATTTGAACTTTCAGTATATTCAATGACATACTTACCATGACCCGCTTTAAAATATGATAGACAAGAGTAATCGCAACCTCCTTAAATTAAAAATAAATGGTGTCATTGTATAATTTTCCTTTCATTCATAGAGAGAGAGAGAGAGTACTCTCTAGACAGACTACTCTATAGAGAAGAAAGGAATTCACATTGTTTTCGTTAAAGGACCTGGTTTCTATGCGTTCGAGTCCACATTTCTATGCGGGCTTGGCTGCATAAAAACCAGGTCCGTATAGAAATGCAGGCCTATTAAAACATTTATTTTTAAAATGGATTTTTGGACTTAATTTTTAAAGACATGTAATATCTAACATAGAGATCATAAATATGAAAAAAAAAGTAACTTTTAAAACTTAGAAATAACAATTATAGTAAGAAAGCATTTGGACCGTTAGTTTCCATTGTCTATAGATGGAACATCTACTTGCATCCATCTTTAAGATAGATGCTTTACGCTTTTTAGACCCGCATGAAACAATTTTCCTTTGTTAAATGGATGGTACCAAAAAACAGAACACCCTTTTTGCCACGAAAACGAGAGAGAGAGACAGAAAAAGAAAGAACGAGAGATTTAGGGACAAGAATGGTCACCACAGTTGTTTTGTGATCAAATAAAACGAATATTTCATTTTAAAATAATATGCATAGGTGGAAACAATATACATAAACAATGTGATAATACCTCCAATGAGGGTCTAATGAAATTTAAAGAATAACGAGTATGAGATGTGAGTTAAGAAGAGAGTGAACACTCAGGGGGAAGTCCCTGAGGAAAACGCTTGGTATCAGTGCAATAATTATAGACCATATAATTCTTTTGAACCCATTTCAACTTCTCTTGCTCATTTGTGTCCAAAGCTTCCTGGCTCAACCAGGCTGAACCGTTGCATGGAGATGAAGAAGATGCTGAAGCAACACAAGCATCAGCTTCAAAGTTAGAGTAAGAAGCCACAAAAGGAGCTTGAGACCAATCAGTCTTAATTAAACCACCCCTTGTGGCCCAATCATCAGCATTCCACAGACTCGAATATAGCTTCATGGGTTGGTTCTTTGGAAAGGGAACTCCTAAATGCTCTGCGTTTTTGAACACTCTTATGGGCGTACCATCCACTGAAAACCTGTTCGAATCGGAATTTATATTTAGAATCCAAGTTCTTATATATATATATATATAGAGGAGAGATGAATGTGAGTGTGTAGAGAGAGGGAGAGTTCTTACTTGATGTGGTTTGGGTTCCACAAGATGGAGTAGGTGTGGAAGTTTTTGGTTGGATCGAACCATAAGTGGAACTGTTGCTCCCTGTTTCCCCTTCCTTGAGAAAACACATTGGTGTGGAGGGTATAAGGGTCTCCACTCAAATTCCCAAGGAATTCGAAGTCAATTTCGTCATGGGTCGGGCCTTGTGAAGATAACTGCCAAAAAACGAACATCAAATCCATCATCTCACTCCAATTAATTCTCTCACTAAAGTCTGAACTAACTGATAAAATTACTGGTTGATTTAGAGAGAGGGGGGGCGAGGATTACATAATAGGCACTAACAGTGCCTGCAGAGTTGCCTGGTACGAGCTTCAAGCGCATATGAATGTTCCCAAAGAGGTATTCATTCTTGGATTGAAAACCAGAGCCAGAGTACTTATCTAGGGAGAGGTGAAGCTGCTCACCATTGTTTAATATCTTAGCCCTATCGTTTCCCCAAGTTATATCAAAATCTGAGTAGAAATTGGCCATAGATGCTACAACCAAATGACCCCAAATAACCAGTGTCAAAGCCGAACAAGAAGATAGAGAAGAAGCCATTGAAAGAAGAAGGGAAATGGTGTTTAGGGGGAGAAAGACAGTGTTCAATAAGGGATGGTGCTATTGTATGGAAAGATGTTGGGGTTTTATAATGAGGAGCTTGGGATGCTAAAGTTCAGAGGAAATATGTGGGAAAGCAATCATGGAAAGTATAACTGGGAGCAGGGTGGAATGGCTGCTCACAGCTGGGATTGGTAAGTTGTTGCCATAAAGTTTAGAGAGAGAGAGGAATGGAGCTTCGTATTTTGGCGTTTCAGGGGATTGAGAGAGAGCTCAGTGTTTCCGCGTTTCGCAACTACCGGACAGCTGTTCTGTGACGGTGCTGGCCTTGCGACAGGCGCCGCCATCCATTCATTCCACCACCTTTTGTTTTAGTTAGATTGTTTATTTATTTATTTATTCTCTCCGGTATCTTTACTTTTTTTACTCTGTAGTTGGACAACATCGAGATGGGTGGCAATTGGATAGGATCTGGGTCGTCTTGGCCACGGTGGCTTGATCCTAGATCGGTTCTGGCACGGACCCTACTCCATCGGGTTGAATCTAAGTTAATGGTGGACATGACTTGACTTGGTATAAAGTAATATAAAAATAATAATGATCCTATTTGACCTTCCGACAATCATTTATATATAAGATTTTAAAGGATCATCATTAAATTTGATACATATCTCTAAAAAGTTATCACAAGGGTATGGGACTTGATTTTTTTAAAAATCCGTATCAAATTTAATGATGCTCTTTAGGGTCCTACACATGGGTGTGGGAGGATCTCACAAAATCATTTTTCATATAAAAATATATAAAAAATTGTATATAATGAGACCATTTATCTTTGATATAAAATGGTTACAATTTCTTATAACCATTTGATGTGAAATTGGACAGCTTAGATGTGTCACAAAATTCGAAAAAAAATCTTTGGGAGTTTGAGTTTTGTCAATGGAATAATTGTAGCCACCCAACTTTACGTCTTATAGTCAAGATTATTGTGACCCCCATGTATAAAAAATGAATGGTCTTATTCGATACTTTCCCAATATACAATATAGTAAATAAAATCAAAACAAAAATCTAATTTCTCAACCTGGGTTTGGGTCCAAGCCACAAGGACCCAATCGGATTCGTATATAGCTTAATCGGGTCAGGTTTGGGACTACCGAAATTGACCTAATGCCACTGCTATATCAATTCATAAAACTGCAGCATTTTTAGCATTTTCCCTAGGTCAATCTTGGGGCTAACTGCATGGGTCATCCTTATCACTGACAAGGAACCGTTCATGCGTACTTTATTTTTCGAATGGTAAATTACCGAGGTACATGTAGCACATTAATTGGACAAGGATTACATGCTATGAGATTATTTATCTTTAGAAAAATATCTCTATAGACCCTATTTTCAACTTTCATTTCTCCATTAACCTAAGGTTGCTAAACTTATCTTACTACATAGAAATTCACTCTATAATATCTCCTAACCCCCTGAACATATTTTATTCATTTTTTACTAATTTTTTTGACCCAAACAAATTTAAAAAATATATCGTTTTTTAAACCCCTCTCTCCTCTCTATCTCTATCTCCACCCTCACCAAAACCCCTCTATCTCTCTATCTCAACCTCCAAAACCCCTCTCTCTCTCTATCGCCACCCTCACCAACTCGCTGAGAAACTACACTGCCACAGTCACTTGGTCGCCAGAAAACTACAAGAAGCGATGATGGGCTCCAGGAATGCCACCGGTTTTGATCTCTTGAGCCATTGTCTTGACCAACTTAGCGAGAGAAAGAACTGCCTCTAATTTTTTCCAAAAACCCATGTCTCCAATTATATCTGCAACTTCTCTAGCAAGAGGATCGTGTGAGCAAAGAAGCTTAAAGGAGTCGTCTATTATAGCAAGTTACAGAGCTCGAGCAGTGGCCATGATGTCCTCTAAAGTGGGGCAAATCAGAGGGAAGTTTTTGCCAAAAAACCCACTAGAAAAATGGTCTTTTTGGCAAGACTCTGATCAGCCCTACCTGATCAAGCTCCTGCAACTGCAACTTCTCAAACCCAGCTCTCAATTGAGCTCTCTAGTTAAAGAAATTTACAATTTTTAAGCAATTCTCAGCTACTTTTCGAAACAAAGGTAGGTGTTTGCCGAAATCCTTGATCAAGCTATTGAACCCTTGTAATTGGCAAGAAAAGTTTACCATCCAATGATTTTCAAACTCCAAATTCCTCAAAGCCTTGACTTTGAACCTATCGGTGACTATACCAACACATCTTTGAACAACTACGCCATTGCAAATTGTATTTACATTGTCCCAAAGTTTTTTCTCTGCAAAATTTGAAGGAACAGAGCCAGTAGTGAAAACTCCCTTTTCTAAAAAGACTGGTTCCATTAGGGGGGTTAACTGGTGAGCGGGGTTTCTCTTTCTAGAGTAGTGAGAAGATGAAGTAGTTGGGGCAGAGCGAGAAGATGGTGAGATGGGGCGAATGGTGGGGAAGCTACAGAGAGGTTTTGGGAGATTTACAGTAAAATTGGGGCAAGTTTCTCCCTTAGGTGTTCGGAAGCTGTTCTCGAAGGGTAGGAAGCCGAGAAGAGAGAGTTGCAAAGAGAGCATCGAAGCTTTATGGCTTTGGGCGCACCAGTGTCTTGGTTTTGAACGAAGATGGGCTCGAGATGAGCCCAATACCAAGCTCCCTTGCCTTTAATGGCGTTCGAGCGCACAGTCGTCTAGCCTTCATAGCGCTTGAGCACTCCTTTCACAGAGATATTGTCTTCGAAACCAGAGGTGCTCGCTATAAGAGAGAAAGCCCATTTCTCTTCTCACTCCTACATGGCACTCACGCTCACATCAGGGGACACAGCTCGAGCCCTAAGGTCGCCAGAAGCATTGTTCAATGTGACGAGAGAGAGCTAGAAAAAAAGAATCTTTCTTAATTTGTTTGGGTTAAAAGTTGGAATAAAAATAGATAAAGTTATTTGGGGGTTAGAAGATAGGTTTTGAAATTTTGGGTTTAAAAAGAAATGAAAGTTGAAATGAGATCCATGGAGATATTTTTCCTTTTATCTTACTTAGATCAAAATTACCCTTAGCCATTATATGCGATGGGATGTGTCACAATAACTTTTTTTTTTTTTAACTTGGAGTCCAATTAATAACATCCTCACAATTACCCAAGTTGAAAGCTAAAGGACCAATGTGCTAGAAGTCAGTGTTTGAAAAATTGGCCAAGTTAATCGGGCTCGAGCAATGGTGGAGTTGTCTTTAGTAGGGGATCCAACTTAGGGTTATTAGAAATAATTAAAAATTTATAAAAAAATTCAAAAAAAAGAAAAATCTATTTATAATATATTTGTTTATGTGTTAATATTATTTTTGTAGAGATTAGATAGTATTTTTTTAGATTATTTTAAAAATCACAAGCTGATTTTTCAAAACCTATTTTTCTCGACTTCTTTTACCTTATTTATATATGTTTTGTTTAATTTTATTTTAAACATATATTTCTTATTTTTTTATATTTTAAAATTTTTAACACTTTTTTGTTGTTGCAATACTAGGCCCAACTCAGGTTGATTACTCGGCTCATGGATGGGCCGAGTAGCCCGAGTCATTCATTTGAACACTACCATACTTTTCCAATTGTATATTACATTTATTTCAAAAGTCAGCTCGGCAAGTCAACCAATCACTTGGCAACAATGTTCGCAAAATCGAACAGGAACAATTTACCATACATGGGACCGGAGGCGGTTTAAACGGTCTGACCGGTATATTCAACTATTCTAATCGAGCAAGTCCTGGGCGGTCAAAAAAGTGTTGAAAAAAAATAAAAAAATCTACTAAAATATGAAAAAACATATAAAGAATGATTAAAACAAAACACATTCAAATGAAGTTAAAAATTAATGAAAAAAATTGATTTTAACGAATCGATTTGTGCCTAGGGGTATTTTAAATTTTTTTTGAAAAAGATGGGATAATATAGAAGTGAGAATTAATGACCAAAATAATTTTTAATCTTTACCATAATGTAAACAATATTTAAAAATACATTACAAATCAAATTCTTATATTTAAGAATTTATATACAATTTTTTTAAATCCCGATTGATCATCAAAACCGCCCAAAACCGGAATCAGCCACTTGCTGATTCCTATCTAACCGAGCGGTTAGCGGTTAGATCGCTCGGTTTTACGAACACTGCTTGGCAAACTAGCGATATAGATCGGTTCAGCTGACCTGTCCATCCTGAAATAATAAAAAATTCAAGAAATATAAAAAACGATAATAAAAATGAAAATATAGTCTAGAAAATATTTTACTATATTATGTAATTCGATAGAATTATCGAATTTGTGTATATATTGAGATTCTTGTCCTATTTGAGTGCTGCACATTCATTTCACGATAAAAATGCACTAAATAAAAAATAATACCAAAAAAGAAGAAGAAAAAAAAACAAGATGTAGACTCTACCTATTAAAAAATAGGAACAATAAAATCCAGAGGAAATATTTATATAATATTGCAACCTTAAAATGCAGAATTAAATTGCACTTAAAAAATCCATCAAAAAAAGTTGTTTTGATGTTGGAAAACGTTCTAAGTGATCTTCTCGACATCGAGATGTATGGAAATGAAAATAAAAATAAACGATTTTAAAACCTAAAAATAGTGCACATTGCAACATATTATCTACACCATACATTTTGAAGCTTTTCATATGTTTATAGATCAGCTTGATTTGAAAAGTAGTTTAAAATTGTATAATTCGAGATGAGGAAAGATTACTAGCTATCCTTAGAATATTTTATACCATAATTATATCTTGTGATAAAGTAGGACGCGCACTTTACTTTGATTGTCTAAATTGTAACCTTATACAAACCATAACCAAATCTAAACATGTACATCCTGATCCGGAATGAAGAAACAGTAGGAAACCGAAGAACCCTGAGTCAGCCTCCGTAGACCCTAGAACTGCCCATAATTACAAAACTAGCACCCTAATACCCACCCCTTGTTGTATGGTCTGTCATGAAGACTCGACCCTAAACCTAGAACTCTGAAAAGAATCCTAATAGGTTGGGAATGGCCCTAACACAAAAAACGATATGGAACAAACCACTCAAAATTGATGCATAGCGAATCTTAAAGCAATGCCTCCACCAACACCACCAACGCTAAGGATGGCCTCGCCACAGTGTCAACATGAATCTAGGGACACTAGCATCAACAATAAGGAAAGTAATGTCTAGAGGGTGGTGGCACGAGTCACCAAACTGATGCCCTCAAAATGCGAGTGTAGAAGAGTCATCATTGTGTCCAATGCTGGGGTAGTAGCTTCATGCCATTATCAGTAGCGTCAGCCTCAGATTGGCCAAAATTGCTGCCAATCGCTCGACATCAAAATGCTTAAACTGAAAAAAGAAGTAATCATCATTGCATGAGCGATGGGAGCATCATCGTTGAACGAGAGCATCAACAACTTCTGCTCCTTATTGATTGTAATCACCGCCCATTGTCGGACCTGGATTGCGGCTGAAAATATCCATCATCGCTTGGATGATGATGGTGGCAGTGTTGACTATATAGACAACCATGTTTTGGCTAAATTTGGACACGATGATACCATAGTGGCACCAATGCTTCGAGTGGTGTAGTCGGCAATTTGACATGTCGCCGCCCAAGATTAAATCGACTGTTAATTGAGAATTGTGTTTCATGCAACCCCTAATCGTAACAAACCAACGCCACAGTCAGCATCTACATTGTCAAATATTTTAACGTAGAATTTTGAAAAGAATACTTTTAGTGAAAGTTTGGGATGTTCCACCATTCTCAAATAGAATTAGAATCTAAATTCCTAAATATTAAGATATGATTATATATATATTTGAGAAAAGCATACAATATTATCATTTATATTTTTATAAGGAAGTCACAATCATTCTTATCCGTCTGATTTTAAATCAGGTTGTTGTATATGTGATTTACTTTAAATATAAGGAGGTCACAATCACTCTTGTCTAAATTGGATGATTGTGAGTGTGTCATTGAGTAGATTGAATTTTTTTAAAAAAAAATTGAATTTTATAACACAATCCAAGACATCAAAATTGATATTTAATGGCTAATGTCAATTGCGACCATCTTGTAAGAAGCATAAATGGACTCACATTATTCTGTCGACCTTCTTGTAATAAGCATAAATGGAACCACAAAAATATATATCTCTTCCTAAATGCTTCTGCCATAACATAATTTCTAGGTGAAAATAAATCCATTAAAACCATAGTAGAGCATGGAACCACAAAAATATATATCGGATTTTCCACAAAGAGACTATTTCTCTATTGTACAAGGCCTATAGGAAGCTACTACGCAATGCCTATGGGGAAAAATGAACAATGTTTTCGCCCATAGGCTCGACGCTATGAAAAATCCACTGCACTGGACCTACTATGTCTGTTACGATCTATTTTTCATGGAAAAATCACGTGAAACCGCAATGGCTCACGATGCGACTTTATAGACTAAACCACAACAGTTCTATGAGAGCTGTTGCTAGGCAAAATCACTATTCACTTTCATCCCATTGTGTTTTTAAGGGTTATATATATATATATATATATATATATATATATATATAAATATACTTATTACTATATACTATATACTACTAGTAGACACCTACGACCGTACTAGTACGTATGGTTGTATACTAATAATTACGTATTAGTT
>NW_006500347.1:94816-107876 GCF_000471905.2 Amborella trichopoda
AAACCTAAACCAAACCTAACGTTACTTATAGAGAGCGTGTTGTCGTACGACGAACTACACTACTACTACTTCTACTCCTACTGTTGTTTAGGTTAGTTATATATATATATATATATATATATATATATATGAAAATATCTTGTTAACCTATTAGCTAATAGCTACAATGTAAGCCCAATGCCCCGAATTGAATATGGGTTGATCTAATAATTACGATTGTATTTTGTAATGGAATTTCATTTTTTATACAAATCCAAACCATTTGAAATTTTGAATGTCTATTATTTAATAATACAAAAATCTAATATAAATATCAAAAAAATAATTCGTCAAAAATAAATCGACCAAAATACTCCAAAAATATTTAGGAGTATTTTAATCAATTTATATTTTATAAATTATTTTTTAATATTTTCATTATGTATACCTTGATGAGAAGACTTGATCTTTAAAATTCATGTGATTTGGATTTGTAGAAAAATATTAAAAATTATATTACAAAATGAGGTTTTGATCGTAGATAGACCCAGATTCAATCTGAGCCATTGGGCTTACACTTGGAAATAGTAATAACAAATTGAGAGTCAAATATTTGGAATTGTATAATATGAGACCATGTACCATTGTTACAAGGAAGTTACAATCACTCGTAGCTATTAAATGCGAAAATAAATGGATTAGGTGTGTCGAGGAGTTTGAAAAAGTTGCTTTTGAATTTTTTTTAATAATAAAGAGATAGAGCTCCAAAAAGAAGAAAGGAATCTGCATTGTTTTTGTTGAATACCGACGAGCCGCCTATAGTTTAAAAAAAAAAAAAACGAGGAGTGAAACAGCGTTTTTGCCACTAGAGAGAGATATTTGGGGAGGAGAATGGACACCACAATAGTTACACGACAATAGTTTGTGATCAAATAAAACGAATATTCCATTTTAAAATAATATGAATAGGGGGAAACAATATACATAAACAATGTGATGATACCTCCAACGAGGGTCTAATGAAATATAAAGAATAACGAGTATGAGACGTGAGTTAAGAAGGGAGTGAGCACTCGGGGAGTCCCTGAGGAAAATGCTTGGTATCAGTGCAATAATTATAGACCATATAATTCTCTTGAACCCATTTCAACTTCTCTTGCTCATTTGCGTCCAGTGCTTCTTGGCTCAACCAGGCTGAAGCTTTGCATGGAGATGAAGAAGATGCTGATGATATAGAAGCAACACAAGCATCAGCTTCAAAGTTAGAGTAAGAAGCCACAAAAGGAGCTTGGGACCAATCAGTCTTAACTAAACCACCCCTTGTGGCCCAATCATCAGCATTCCACAGACTCGAATATAGCTTCATGGGTTGGTTCTTTGGAGAGGGAACTCCTAAATGCTCTGCGTTCTTGAACACTCTTATGGGCGTCGCATCCACTGAAAACCTGTTCGAATCGGAAGTTATATTTAGAATCCGAGTTCTTAGATAGAGAGAGAGAGAGAGAGATGAATGTGAGTGTGTAGAGAGAGAAAGATGTCGACGTCTTACTTGATGTGGTTTGCGTTCCACAAGATGGAGTAGGTGTGGAAGTCTTTGGTTGGATCGAACCATAAGTGGAACTGTTGCTCCCTGTTTCCCTTCCCTCGAGAGAACACATTGGTGTGGAGGGTATAAGGGTCTCCACTCAAATTCCCCAGGAATTCGAAGTCGATTTCGTCATGGGTCGGGCCTTGTGAAGATAACTGCAAAAACCCAACATCAAAATCCATCATCTCACTGCTATTGATTCTCTCTCTAAAGTCTGAACTAACTGAAACAATTAGTGCTTGATTGAGAGAGAGAGAGAGGGAGGGAGGACTTACATAATAGGCAGTAACAGTGCCTGCAGAGTTGCCTGGTACGAGCGTCAAGCGCATATGAATGTTCCCAAAGAGGTATTCATTCTTGGATTGAAAACCAGAGCCAGAGTACTTATCCAGTGAGAGGTGAAGCTGCTCACCATTGTTTAATATCTTAGCCCTATTGTTCCCCCAAGTTATATCAAAATCTGAGTAGAAATTGACTTTAGAGGCAACAACCAAGAGACCCCAAATAACGAGGGTCAAAGCCCAACAAGAAGAAAGAGAAGAGGCCATTGAAAGAAGAGGGGAAAAAGTGTTTAAGGGAGAGAGATAGTGAGTGATTGATAATGGTAGAGCGTGGAGTGATGTTGGGCTTTTATAGTGAATATCTTCGGATGCTAAAGTTACGAGGAAATATGTGGGAAAGCCATCATGAGAGTATAACTGGGAGGAGGGTGGAATGGCAGGTCACAGCTGGGCTTTCAAAGTTGTTGCCATGAAGTTTAGAGAGAGAAAATGTTAGAGAGAGCTCAGTGTTCCAACTGAGATACTAGACAGCTGCATTGCGACGGTGCTGGCCAATAGAAGCCTTGCGAGAGGCGCCACCATCCATTCCACTACCTCTTGTTTTGGTTGGTTTAGATGGTTCTTTTTTTTGGGAAAAGAGTGTAGAGAGCCCAGGCTCTAAACAACATAATTTGAGCGTATCTCACAAATTTCATTGAAAGAAGTTGTTTTGATGCCTAAATATCTTTAAATCGATCATCTCACGTCAAGATGTATGGACATGAGAAAAAAATAGATTTCAAGTTTTAGAATGGATTTCTGGACACTATTTGATGGTAAGCTCTAATTTGATTGTTTAGAGCCTAAGCTCTATACAAACGACACCCAAAAAAAATAAGGGTGTCGTTTGCCTAGATCTTAGACTCTAAACAATCAAATTAGAGCATACCGTCAGATAGTATCGAGAAATGTGGTTTCAATATTGAAAATCTTTGTAATAGCTTTAAAATATATTTTTATATTCATTTATAAAATTTGAAACTTCAAAAATAGTATAGATCGATAGATTTATAAAACTTGAAAATCTTAAAGACTGACAGCCCAAAAATGCGTTACAAAATATAAACTATTTTTAAAACTTGAAATCCATTTTTTCTTCATGTCCATGTCGAGATGATCGATTTGAAGATATTTTGGCATCAAAACAACTCTTCCAATGAAATTTTTGAGGTAAGCTCAAATTTGATTATTTAGAGCCTCGGCTCTATATAAACTTTTCCCAAAAAGGGTGCAGTTTGTATAGAGCCTAGACTCTAAATAATCAAATTAGAGCCTACATCAAATAGTATCCAGAAATGTAGTTTTAACATTGGAAATCTTTGTGATAGTCTTAAAATATATTTTCATTTTTATTTATAAAGTTTAAAGCTGAAAAATAGTGTAGATCGACAGCTTTATAAAGTTTAAAGCTGAGTGGGAAGAGCTGAAAATAAAAAAGGAGTTCTTCGTCACTAGATCGTTCTCACCTACTATCTCAGATTTATTAGGACTATCTGATTGGGCCAAGAGAGGTAGGAATCTTTCGTACTATCATGATGTGAAGATTATTAGTAATGACAAAGTAGTTTGTAAGCTACAGTCTAAAGATGAGATTAGTAGAGTTCTTCGTAATCGATTATATAGGTTACATGGGAGTCTTTTGTTGTTAGACCTCTAGAAGCCCTCGGATCACATATCCTTTATTCAACGGGAGTCATTGTGGATTGGCCTTTTTGGCATCCCGCTGAATGCCTAGAACTTGGGCATTGTCAAAAAGGTTGCTAATGTAGTGGGCTCTTATGAGAATATAGACTGCGACTATTTCTTAAGTAAGGTCTGCAAGACGATTTGGGTCAGAATCTTCACAGATGTTGGTACTTAGCGACCTGACAAAGTTTGCCTTTCTATGGGAGATGACTCTTTTGAGGTTGGCATTGTTAAGGACGGTAGTCCACAGGGAGTACGTGGACAACCTACTGCCTCATGGACTCTAAATTTGCATCAAGGGAAGAGGAACCCACAACTGCTGGAATTTGGGAGGCTGCTAGAGCATTTATTCCTGGAAAACGTTGTTTATGTGAAACAGTCCTGACAAAAGATACGTAATTTTGAATTAAAAAATCAAGTAACACCGAAAGTCTCAAAAAAATGGGTTGCGGTGGGAAGGTTTTCTGATCACATGGAGGGTTTTTCACAATCTTTTGGTAACTGCCCTCTGGATTATGATATAGGCAATACTAAGAAAGTTCAGGAGAAGGAATGTAACAAGGAAAACTTTGTTTCATTGTTGGATGTTGACTTGTCTTGTCGGCTTCTGGGTAGACCAGCAGTAGGGGTTTGTGATCCTGAGGGTCCACCAAGGTTTTTTGAACCTGGATGCTTTAATACTCCAAAAAGGCTGGCGGATGATAAGCAATTGATTTTCTTGGAAAGGGAACGTCTCCCGTCATGTCAGCCTTCGTTGGGAAGGAGAGAGAATCAAGTACAAGTGGCCTTTAGTTAGCCCAATTGCCTTGAAAAATGTATTCAACCTCGTCTTCCCCTTTCCTCGGATAGTATCCCAACTTCAATCACATCCCTGGTTCTCCTGCTTCTCCATTACAAACCCGTGGGTCAAGCTTGGTGCCTCCTCCTCCTTGTGTGTTTCCTGTACTCTAAGAAGATGCATCCTCTCCTGTTCCGCCTGACTGCAGCCAAAAAGAGTAGGACTCACTATCCTCTCCTGTTCTGCCTGACTGCCACCAAAAAGAGTAGGACTCACTTTGATCCCCTTCTGGTCGATCCCCTTGCAATAATGGTGATTGAGCCGGAAGAGGAGGGTGCGATTATGGAACATCTAAGTGTGGTGCCTTTGTTAAAGGAGAAGTTGCCTACTCAACTAGCTGAGGAGACTGATGTTTCTCATCTGCAGATGGTGGTCTCTCTTGAGGCTACTTTGATCAACATCAGGACTTTCAAGCACACTCTTCCTATCTTGGAGTCTATGGATGATATGCTGTTGGTGGGAAAGATCATGGTTAAAATAGGGATGGATGATGCTCCACTTGTGACTGTGATGGATGCGATTAGAAAAAACCGCAAGGCTAAGGATTGGAAGACCACCGAGAAGCAACCTTTTGTTCATGTGCGAGATTCTAAGATTGAGGAAACTACTCTTTTATTTGATGGCGTTCCTGCAGGCTGATAAAACACCTAGTGACAAATTGAAGAATGCTGGTAAGAAGAAGAAGGTTTTCCACTGTGGTGTCCATTCTTCGGCTAGATTGGAGGCCCGTGGGGTACCTAAAGGTGGATATTTGGTTGTTGCTCTTGCTATTCATGATCCTAAGGTGGTAGAAGTCTGCTCAAACTCATCGTCTTCATCATCCTCATCTGATGGAGTGACGTTTGAATCAAGGTTGCTCAAAGAAGCCTATTTCGGTGGTGGTCTTTCTGGACCAGGTTCTTCATCCTCTACCTTTCCTTTATGATGAATTTGCTTTCCTGGAATGTGAGGGGTTTGGGTGACCCCAAAAGAAAATGTGATGTTTTGTTTTTAGTGGCTAAGTATAAACCTGTACTTTTAGCGTTACAAGAGACAAAACCCCACGCTTGCGGGGGTGAGGGAAGTTTGAGGCCATGGGGCAGTGTCCTCTGTTGGTATTGTTGCAATGGGTAATTCTAGAAGCCTATAGATTCTTTGGGATCCTATGGTTCTCTCCTCTTTTGAGACCATTATCAGAGATAATTTACTTTTGTTGGGCTTTAGGGGTTCTAAGTTGGATTTTACTTGGGGCTTTATGAATGTCTATGGGTCAAATGCTTCTTCTTTGAAATATGGTTTTATTTCTGACATGCACTCTGTAATTCAGTCTGTGCCATATCCTGTTGTCATTGGGGGGGATTTTAACTTTATTAGGTGGCCTGATGAATGTTTAGCAGGCCACCCAATTAATTTTTTGATGAGAAAATTTAATGATTTCATTAAGACCAATGCATTCTTCGACCTACCTATTATTAGTACTAAGTTTACTTAGTCCAATAATAGTGTAAGCAATCTTGCAATGTCCAAATTGAACAGATTTCTTGTGGCTGCTGACTGGTTAAAAGTTTACCCACTAGCCTCTGTGAAATCAGTGGTGCGACTTTCCTTAGGCCACGTCCCCATTCTTCTAAATACAAGAAGTCTGATTGGAGGGCCCAGGCCTTTTCGCTTTGAGGTGGGATGGTTAGCTGAAAAAGAGGCGGTGGAATTCATTAAAAGAACCTGGCTAAATACGATGGTGATTGGCTAGATGGATTTCCAAATTCACAAAACATTGTTGTATGTTAAACAAAAGTTGCTAGATTGGAAGAGAATAAATAAGGTGGATATTAAAGCCAAGATTGATGTGGTCATTGCGGATATTGAAGGCTTAGAGTCTGATCTGCATAATAGTAGAGAATTGTTTGAGGCTCTTATTATTGATAAGAATCTGAAATTGAAGGAGCTTGAGGAGTTATGTAGGATCAAGGAAGTTTATTGAAAGCAGCGTTCAAGGAATAAGTGATTGAAAGAAGGCAACCTCAATACAAAAATTTTTCATGCTATTGCCTCCTCTAGACTAAGACAAAATGACGTTTCAAGATTGACGATCCCTGGAATATATCCTAAGAATTTTGTGGCCATGGAAGAGGGTGTGGTGAACCATTTTAAGAAGGCTTTTTCTAGAGAGGTTTTTTTGAGTTCTAGATTTCCAAATGTGCCCTTTAAGGTGCTTCAAAGGGACCAAGCTTGCCACCTTGAGAGACCCATTTCTATAGAGGAATTGAAAAAGGCTATTTTTGTCCTAGCTAGGGATAAGGCACTGGGTCCAGATGGTTTCTCTATGGTGTTTTTCAAACGTTCTGGGATATTTTGAATAAGGACTTACTCGCCATGGTCAGAGAGTTCTTTATTAGAAGTCAGATCTTTAAAGGTATTAACTCTACCTTTTTTGCTCTAATTCCCAAAAATCGAATATCAATGAGCTTAATGATATCATACCTATTAACCTGCTTACAAGTACCTATAAGATTATTGCCAAAATTCTTGCTGAGAGACTTAAAGAAGTTCTTACCTTCTTCATCTCAAAGTCCCAGTCAGCGTTTATCAAGGTAGGCATATTACAAACAGTGTTCTGGTGGTGCAGGAATGCATTTACTCTCGTGTTCTCAGTAAAATGGAAGGTATTATGCTAAAGTTGGATATGGAGAAGGCTTATGATAGGGTGAAATGAGGGATCTTGTTAGAAGTTATGAAATTGATGGATTTTGGTGATAGATGGAGAAGCTGGATTTATGGGTACCTTTCTTCTGCACGCTTCACTATTCTGTTCAAAAGAAGTCCCACTGGTTTTTTCAATGCCTCTAGAGGACTTCGCCAAGGTGATCCTCTATCGCCTTTTCTTTATACCATTTATGCATGATGTTTTAATCTCATGCTTAGTAACATTGAGAGGAATGGAGCCTTTACATGTTTCCAAATTACAAACTCTGATATCACTGTGCCTCATATCCAATATGCGGATCATACACTTGAGTTTTGTGATGCTAAAGCAGAACAATTGAAAAATATTGCAAGATTCCTTGAAATTTGTCAAGTGGTTTTGGGGATCAAAGTAAACCTTCACAAGTCACCTTTGTTGAGTATTAACTATGGAGAGAGGCTAGCTGAGAATATTACAAGAGTGGTGGGCTGCAAGGTGGGTTCATTTCGTATTTTCTACTTGGGCCTACCAATTTCAGAGTCTAAATTTCCTATTGTTGTATGGGACAAGGTAATTGAAAGAATACCAGCTAAGTTAGATTTATGGAAGCACAAGTACTTATCTTTTGGTAGTAGGGTAACTTTGCTCCGTTGCTACTTAGCCAACTTACCTGTATACCAAATGTCCTTGATCCGAATTTTGGCTTCATTGGGGATAGGGATAGAGAAAATGATGAGAGATTTCCTTTGGGGATTGGGGGAAGGGCATAGAAAGTTCCATTTGGTTAGGTGGAATAGGGTTTGTACTCCCAAACATGAAGGGGGCCTTGGTATTCGTAATATTAGGAAATTTAATGAGGCTTTACTATGTAAATGGTGGTGGCCTAGTACCTGTTTTAAGGATCATCTTTGGTATAATGTGCTTCTCTCAAAATATGAGATGGACAACCACAATTTATGGCTCGGTGGAGGTAGAGGGAAGGAGGTCTCTTACACTTGGAAAGCTATTTATAATTGTAGACTTATGATCTCGAGGTATTTTAAATGGAATGTTGACAGTGGCAGGCATGTCTTATTTTGGCATCATAAGTGGATTGTAATGTTTACCCTTAAAGTTGCTTTCCCTGACCTTTTCCGTGTAGTTGTTGAACCAGATTTATTTGTTGGAGATGTAGTAGAAAGAAGAGGGGATAGGTTGTTTTGGAATATCAATCTCATATACATGTGGCTGAGTAATGTTATTTTCTCCCAATGGAGTGCCTTGATGGAATTGTTGGAAAAAATTTATAACTCACATGATGCTGTAGATGAGATGGTATGGGAGATTGAGAGTGATAGTATTTTCTCAGTCAAATCCTATTACAATTTGTTTTTCCATGATCGCTATAGGTGGTCCTTTCCTGAGATTGTCAATATTTGGAAATGGCCTATTCCTCATGAAATTCAGCTTTCTATCAGGCTTGCAGCATAACGCAAAATTTTGACTATTGATAACCTTATGAAGCAAGGTAAGATTTTGACTAATATTTGTTTACTTTGCAAACAAGACGGGGGATCTGTTGCACACTTGTTGATGCATTGCCCTTTCTCCTCCCGGATCTGGCACTGGTTGTTTAATTTGGTTGGGGTTTCTATGGTTATGCCGTAGAAGGTATCTGAAATGCTACTAACACAGTTCTCAATGCCCTTTCTTTCTAAGACAGGGAGAATTGTCTAGAAGATTGTAGTAGGTATGATGTTGTGGGAAATCTGGAAAGAAAGGGAAAGAATGACTTTTGAAGGTGTAGTCTTACCCTTTCAAAAGGTTGTTCTATTAATTCAGCAGTCTATTTGGTATTATCTTTTTGTGATAAAGGAGGGATCGGGAATTACCAAACTGGATGTCATGTCCAACATCTCTAATCTTTTTACACTTGGAGGGAGGAAAGCTAGACCTAAGGCTTTATGATGTGCTCCTCTCTTTGGATTCCTTAAGATTAATTTTGATGGTAGCTCAATGGGTAATCTAGGTCCGACGGGTATTGGGGGAATTATTCGAGATTGTTTTGGGAATACTATTCCTTCCTTTGCAGGACCTATTGGTGTGGCAACTTCGAATCTAGTAGAGATGAGCGTTTTACTCAGGGGATTGCTTATTTTTGTACACCGCAACTTGGGGAACATTTGTATTGTTGAAGGGGATTCTTTGAACGTTATAAAATGGTGTAGGAAAGAGCAATTTGTTCCTTGGGAACTTCAGTCTTTGTGGCTACAGAATTTGGATGTCTCATCTTCTTTATCTATTTTTTTTTCCCATGTATTTTAAGAGGCTAATGGGGTTCCTGATGCTTTGGCTAAAAGGGGGTGTTGGCCTTGATTCTATTATTGTTTCTTCTGATATAATTTCTTTTTAGCATTTCAATAAAGTCTTGAACATTGGTCAAAAAAAAAAAGTTCAATAAAATTTCTTTTGAAGTTTGAGTTCGGTCAATGGAATAATTGCAACCACCCATCTTTACATCCAATAGTCAAGATTATTATGACTACTATGTATAAAAGGTAAATGATCTCATTCAATACTTTTCCAATATACAATATAGTATATAAAATAAATATATATGTCTAATTTCTCAACCCGAGTTTGAGTCCAAGCCATAAGAAGGACCCAACCGGATCCATATGAAGCTTAATTGGGTCGGGTTTGGACTACCCAACTTGACATGTTGCCTCTGCTATTTCGATTCATAAAACTGCGGCATTTTTAGCATTTTCCCTTGGTGAGTCTGGGGGTTCACTAGCAGGGGCCTTCCTCATCACTGACAAAGACCCGTTGATGCGTACTTTATGTTTGGAACAGTAAATTACCGAGCTACATGTACCACATTAATTGGACAAGGATTAGATACTATGAGATCATTATGTGAGAGTTACTCTTAGCCATTAAATGCGATGTTATGTGTCACAATGACTTTTTACTTCTTGCCCTGTATTTATTTATTTATTTTTATTTTATCTTTTCAACTTGGAGTCTAATTAAGAACAGGCTCACAATTACCCTATTTGAAAGCTAACGGAGCAATGTACTAGAAGTCCGTGTTTGAAAAATTGGCTGAGTTATTCGGGCCGAGTAGTGGGGAGGCCCGAGTTATCTCAAGTAGAGGCCCAGCTTAGGGTTCATAAAAATAATTAAAATTTTATAAAAAAATTCAAAATATAGAAAAATCTATCTATAACATGTCCATTTATGCGTTATATTATTTTAGAAAATATTGGAAAGTATTTTGCCATGAATATTTATTTTTCTATCTTTTTTAGATTATTTTAAAAATACCCCCAGTCACAAGCTGATTTTTCAAAACCTATTTTTCTCGACTTCTTTTATCTTATTTATATGTGTTTTGCTTAATTGTATTTTAAACATATATTTCTTATTTTTTTATTTTTTTATTTTAATTTTTCTTAACACTTTTTTGTTGTTTCGGTACTAGGTCCAACACGGTTCGATTACTCAGCTCAAGCATGGGCTGAGTAGCCCGAGTTGTTCATTTGAACTCTACTAAAAGTAAATGGTCTTCTTGTATACTTTCCCAATTGTATATTACATTTATTTCAAAAGTCAACTCGGCGGCTCAGCCAATCACTTAGCAACAATGTTCGTAAAATCGAACCGGAACGGTTAATCGGATATGTGCCCAGAAGCGGATTAACCGGCCTAGCAGATAAACCAGCTGATTCAACTGTTCTAACCGGGCAAGTCCTGAGCGATCAAAAAAGTGTTGAAAAAAAAAAAAGATACAAAAAAAATCCACGAAAATATGAAAAACATAGAAAGAGTAATTAAAACAAAACACATTCAATTGAAGTTGAAATTTAATGAAAAAAATGGATTTTAACGAATCGATTTGTGTCTAGGGGTATCTTTAATATTTTCTGAAAAAGATGGAAAAATATAAAAGTAAGTATTAATAACCAAAACAATTTTTAATATTTACCATAATGTAAAGAGTATTTAAAAATACATTACAAATCAAATTCATTATTTTTAGGAATTTATATACATTTTTAATTTTTTTTAAAATACCGGTTGATCACCAAAACTACCCAAAATCAGAACCGGCCACTTGTCGGTTCCGATCTAACCGGGCCATTAGCAATTAGATCGCTCGGTTTTGCGAACACTACTTGGCAAACTAGCGATATAGATTGGTTCAGCTGACCCGTCCATCCTGAGATAATAAAAAATTCAAGATATATAAAAAAAGATAATAAAAATTAAGATAAAGTCGATCTGTGGAAAGTTTTTTACTAGATTATGTAATTCAATAGAATTATCGAATTTGTGTATATATTGAGATTCTTGTCCTATTTGAGTGCTGCACATTCATTTCATGGTAGAAATGCACTGACTAAAAAATAACACCAGAAGAGGGGAAAAAAAAAACAAAAATTGTAACTCTACCTATTAAAAAATAGGAACAATAAAATCCAAAGGAAATATTTATATAAGGTTGCAACCTTAAAATGCATAATTAAAGTGCATTTAAAAAATCCAGCAGAAAAGATCGTTTTGATGTTGGAAAACCTTCTAATTGATCTTCTCAATATCGAGATGTATGGAAATGAAAATAAAAATAAACGATTTCGAGTCCCAAAAATAGTGCACATTCCAACATATTATCTACACCAATGGTTTAAAAAACGGATCGGTGCCCCGGATCGGGCACCCCAAAAAGCCTTCCAAACCGGTGAATCGGTGTTTCAGATCGGAAATCGGGCGAAATCGGCAAATTTTGTCTCAAAAAATCTTTAAAACATCACTACAAATCTCTAAAAATAGCGTTATTTTAAGGAAAAATTGCTGAAAACCCTCAAAAATATACTTTCTAGACACTCTACCCCCATCCTAAACTTTTCTCACTTATTTTTCTCAAAAATCATCTTTTCTAACTAATACCCCTCAACTCAAAAAGTTACATCTTTTTTGACGAAAATACCCCTTCCCGTTCCTTCACCGTACAAACAAATCATTTGCACAAACCCCAATAATACTTTCGTCGAACCGCGGTTATTATTTGTCAGACTTATGGCATGTAGCGAACTGCATTTCTACAATATCGGACTGCTTATTTAGACAATGATACATTGGATCGTAGATTACCAACGCTAGACCACCCTACTCCTGTATCTAAAATACTGGATCGAGACCATGAAATTCTGGACTTACGTCTCCAGTAACAAAATCACCGGAGTGAAGCTCCATAACGCTGGACTGCGAGTAAGATATTGCCATACTACATCCTCTCAGTGCCGGATAGATCGACCGTAATGCCGGAGCGTAGCTATGAAATGTCGAACTTAACATCATTCCAGAACCACATGCCGGACCGCACATTACAAATGCCGGTCTGACCCCACTCTAGTACGAAACTTACCGGAGTGCTACTTCCAATTGCCGGACTGCCCACATTACAGTAAACAACTTGTCGGACCCCAGACTAAACGAAGGAAAAAATGGGTAAGTAGAAATAAGGAAAAGGGTAAAGTTAAAAAGGGAGGGTAGTTTTGACTCTTAGTTTGTTATTACTATTTTCAAGTGTAAGCTCCACGGCCTAGATTGAATATGGGCCGATCTGACGGTCAGAACTTTA
This sequence comes from Amborella trichopoda, assembly GCF_000471905.2. The sequence continues at coordinate 107,516 of NW_006500347.1, forward strand.
TTTTGTAATACTAATTTTTAATATTTCTTTACAAATCCAAATCACATGATATTTTAGGCATCCACTCTTCTCATCAAGGCACACCTAATAAAATTATTAAAAAATAATTTAAAAAATATAAATTGATCAAAATATTCCTAAATATTTTTGGGGTATTTTGGTCAATTTCTTTGATAATTTTTTTTTTATATATTTATATTACATTTTTCTATTACTAAAGAATAGACGTTCAAAATTTCAAATGGTTTGGATTTATATAATAAAATAAAATTCAAATACAAAATACAAATTGTGACGATTGGATCACCCCATATTCAATTTGGGGCATTGGGCTTAAAAAAGTAGCTGTTAGTTAGACTAA
>NW_006500347.1:121226-134703 GCF_000471905.2 Amborella trichopoda
GAATACCTTCGTCACACTAGTAAGTAAGTAGTAATAATAGTAGTAAGTACGTACGAAACTAACACTACGTACACTAGCGCACGCACCTCCTCTCTCTACCTCCTCTCTCTCTCTCTCTCTCTCTCTCTCTCTCTCACCGCTAGGTAAACAAACCCTTTCTCCATTTTCAGTAAATCTCTCTCTCTTTCTCATGCACATTGTTTTTCATCAATAATTTCTTCATAGGTTTTCAGGTAGGTATACACATTGCATTAGATTTAGAAATAGTTTCTCTTTCTGCGTTCTCTCTCTTAAGTTTGTCCAAGATCTTTCACATGGTAATTTTATAATCTTATGACCCTTCTCTCTCATACTCTGATGTGGTAATTTGAAGATTCACGAATGTATATAGTTATGTGTTAAGGAAATGCAGTTTTTTTGGTAATTGGTAGCCTTTGGCTCATACATGTTAGTTAATTTTGTGATTGGTTATGATTAGGCCAATAGTTTAATTGTGATTAATCTATGATAGGAAGCCATGATCCTAGAATTAGTTATCATTGAATAATATAGATGCCTTGAATTCTGTTCTGTTTTCTGACATTTGGATTAATCCTTCTGATAAATGCCTCCTCTATTGATTTCTTGTCTTCTATTGAGTATTACTTGATTGAATGGATTTTGGCTCTGGTTCACACTAGGGAATTGGCTCTTGCTAGTCCTTTAGGGCATGAATAGAACCTAGCATAGTGGGGCATGGTTCTGTGTTTTCTGTATCATTAGATACAAGTTACAACAGTACCATGGCTTCTTGATGTAGTGTCTCCCATTTTGTAAAGACCATTTTTCTCCCTCATTTATTGCCTGTGTTTCCTTTTGGTACAACGTGGTGGCATCCACTTCCATTCCTGATGATGGTGGTTGAGATTAATCCTTCACCGGTCAATTTTGCACCTTCCCAAGAAAAAGGGGTAATGGGAAGAATGATATAAGCTTCATAACCAGCAGTGTTCAACAATAGGTAGAACCGTTTCCCAAAAATAGCTTGCTTCGAGTCTCCTCAAAATGCCTGTATATGCATCGTGATCATCTACGTAACAAGCCCACTGAGTATAAATGTATCACATGCTAATGATATTAGTTAGAATATGGCGCACAAATTTCACAGGAGTTTTACTCTGGTACCATAATGCCATACTATTCCCTCAATCACCACTTGGTCAAATGTTTGATCTGAAGAGTGGAGAGAACTCTTCTCGCATGTATTAATTTTGAACCCACGCAAAATCTCTTTACCCATTCATACGAATTATTAACATAGCAAGTTCAAGGAAAACTGCATACTAATAGTACCTTGAGTGAAAACGTAGTGAAACTGAATGAGTTCTGAAAATTATACAGCTCAATATTTGTGAGCAGTCGGTTTGGATTATACTGTGGGCTCCTTTTACTAGATCTATTTTAGCTCCTAAAACAATCTTTAAGATTTTCATCCCAATTATTTCTTTAATTTTTTATTTTTATTTTTTAAAGTTTAGGTTCATTATAAACTAAAGATGGTTTGATTGAAGAATCTCTTGTTCTGAAACTCTTAGTACCTGTTATATTCATCAGCATACTTGATTTTGTATCGACCTACATCTCTTGAACTGATGAACATTAGGGCTGTTGTTTTAAATTAAGAAGGATATTTGCATTCTTCAAGTAAATGCTCTTTAGGTGATCTTAGGTTCAACTTAGTAACTAATCTTTATCTAAACAGGTTTCATTTTCATTTGTACGGATCAGTGGCCATCATATATTTGTTGTTCGACTTCTGCTTTAGAACTCCCAAGTGTCTTGCCGAGGCAGCTCAAATTTCTATATTTTGACTGCCATTATGATGGTTAAATATTTATGAGATGATGATTGATTTTCATTAATTCGTTAGATTAACCTAAACGAACATGAATATATGGTCTTTCTTTGTCATATTGGTTTGACCTTCCATAAACTTGATAGGTACTTCTTATGACATGGGAGCACTCTGTTTTAATTGTCATGTATATCATCCATAGACATAATAATTGCTAACTCGTTGCAATGTCTACCAAGCTTACCTCTTACGTATTGATGTGGTTTACCTCTCTTCCCAGATGTTGTAGGGCGATCCACATAATCAGCCTGAGATGGCCCCTAGCTTTAAATATTGGGATGATTGTGTGGATCCAGAAGACATGGAAGCAATGTGGAGGGATCGTGATGTAAGTAATGAATGGGAAGCTGTTGGAGAAACTCGGGGAAAGAAAGTCCACCTTTCACGTGATCCTGATGGACAATCTTATCTAACGCAGACTGAAATGAGGGTAGCCCACTTCATCTCAATGTTTTTGGAGTTTGTAGATGAGACATAAGATCTTGATGAAGAGTGCATTGGTTATAACTTAGTTATACATATTTTTTACTTGGTGGCTGGATTTTGTCTGCGTAATCTTCTTTCATGATTTTCTGTTTTGCTCTACTATTAGTAGTATGAGACTACTAGAATTAGCCAGAAGATTTTGTGACTAGGATAACTTGATATGCATTAGGCTTATCTAGGAATTCAAGGTATGTGCTAAATGTTTCCACTGGATGTATTTTCTGTCATTTGATTGATTTTGATACATTAGGTACATGTGTCCTGTGTCTATCTATATGCATTCTTTTCAAACATTCTATCAAAACACTTTTAATTATGGAAAGGCCATCAGTTGTCATGCCGGAATTAGAATACATCTCTACACCTTCCATATTTAGACTATCTGAATGCTACAAAATCACACTCGATTGTGCCACTTTTCTACTTTAACTTGCTTTCTGCTTCCATACCTAAGAAGTTTTGTTCTTTAAACATGGTTATTCCTTCACTTGTCTTTGTTCTAGGTATGTGATGTGGGAAATTTGAAGACAGCTATAAAATTCACAAGCTCATCACAAGCAACAAAAAAAAGAAGAACCTAGGGTCTCTTCTTCAAGCCCTGACTAGGTCTTCAAAGGCCAAAGCTTATTCTCTCTTTATTTCCTAGAAAATCACATGAATGAACCTCTTAGGCCCCACACAAAAGACATTAAGTGTCCATACAAATAATAAATTGATTCACAAGTCCTAATGTAAGTGACTTTTTTAAAATAAATGGCCTTTACTATAAATAAAATGAATAGAAATTCCCCAACTGGTCCAGAAAATAAAAGCAATTAGAAGTCCCTGAAAATAACCCTAAAATTGCTTGAGAATTATTCCAAACGATGCTTGCTCTTCTTATTCTTCTTAGTAGCCCTCCTGGGGTTCACATCCTCCAAATATACACGAGAGTTAGGAGGATCAGCTGCTCCCACAGAAGATACTCGTCATTCTATCCACTTGAAATGCTTTGCGCATCATCATCCTCCCTGGGCTGCGGAGACCTCACCCTTGAATTAGAACCTTCATTGTTCGCTTTCTTTGGTCCAAGATACCTCGATAAATCAGCAATGTTGAAGATATCCAAAGTCTCCATATGTGAAGTTAAAGCTAACTTATAAGCGTTGCTATCCATCTTCTTCAAAATCTTGAATGGTCCTCCCTTGCAGCAGTTATTTTGTTGTATTTGCCTGCTGAATGTCTTGCTTCTTGAGGTACACCATCATCCAATCTCCCACATTAAACTCCTCGAAACGGTGATGTTTGTCTGTTGCTTCGTTATATTTGGTTGTATTGGCTCCAATAGCACACACCTGCTCATGGACTCTTTTCATTTTGCTCCAGCAACTCCTCAAAAGTAGCATGAGCCTCCTCCCCATTAGCCTGCATAGGAGCGAAGTCAAGCGAATGGGTGGGGTTCTTCTCATATACACCCTTGGACTGACTCTTACCCGTAGACCTGCTGCAAGCATTGTTAGATGCAAATTCAGCTTGATTAATCTCTAGATCCCACTGTTTCTTCTTTTCACTCGCAATGGTTCTAAGAAGATCACCAAGAGTACGGTTTTATATTTGGCTGTATTGGCTCCAATAGCACACACCTGCTCATGGACTCTTTTCATTTGCTCAAGCAACTCCTCAAAAGTAGCATGAGCCTCCCCATTAGCCTGCATAGGAGCCAAGTCAAGCGAATGGGTGGGGTTCTTCTCATATACACCCTTGGACTGACTCTTACCAGTAGACCTGCTGCAAGCATTGTTAGATTTAAATTCAGCTTGATGCATCTCTAGATCCCACTTCTTCTTTCACTTGCAATTGTTCTAAGAAGATACCAAGAGTACGGTTTACCTCTTTAGTATGCCCATCTGTTCATGGATGCTAGGAACTACTGAATTATAATCGAGTGCCCAATTTCTTCCGCAAAGTTCCTGAAAAATGGCCTAGAAACTTAGTATTCGGATATGAAGTTATTGTCCTCGAAACACCATGCAACATCACTACCTCTGTGAAGTATAGGTTAGCAACATGCATGGCATCTAAGGTCTTCTTACAAGCTATAAAATGCGCCATCTTTGAAATCTATCCACTATGACAAATATGGAATCCATACCTCTTTGAGCCCGTGGAAGAACCAACACAAAATCCATGCTAACATTCTGCCAGGTGCATTAGGAATAGAAAGTGGAGAATAACGCCCTGATTTTGTCGCTGCCCCTTAGCTAGCTAACATTTATGGCATCTCTTGACGAACTCTGTACATCTCTCTTCAATTTTAGCCTGTAATACTTCGACTCAACCAAAGCTATGGTTTAGTCTCGACCAAAGTGCTTGCCAAGACGTCCTGCACAAAGCTTTGCTATTAGGGTCTCGCTAAGGAAACCTGTGGGTATAAAAAAAATGGTCTCCTTTAAAGAGAAATCCATCTTGAATAACAAAATCCTCATAGACTCCATCACGGAACTAAGCCCATATCTCCTTGAAATCGACATCATCTGCATAAAGATCCTTCATAAATTCAAAACTAATAATCGTTGCTATCATGGTAGTCAATAAAGCCGATCTTCTAATAAGAGCATCTGCTGCTCTATTTTGATTGCCTGCATTATGCCAAATCACAAAAGTAAACTTCTGCAAATGGGCTACCCAATGAGCATGTTGCTAATTTAGTTTATGTTGGCTATTAATATACTTCAATGCTTCATAAAAATAAACCCCCTCTCGATCATATAATGGCGCCAATGCCTTAAGGCTTGAACAATAGCATAAAACTCCATATCCATGTAGAATATCGTTGTTAAGTGTCATTTAGATTCTCCTGATGAAGGCAATAGGACGCCCTTATTGACTCAACACTAACCAATCCCAACATGTGAAGCATCACAATCTAGCTCGAAGACTTTATCGAAGTTTGGAAGGGCCAACACAGATGCCTCAATCATTTTCTGCTTCAACTGTAACTCTTCTCGGCCTCGTCAATCCATAGAAACTCCCCCTACTTTAAGCAAACTCAAGAGGTGCTATGATCAAACTGAAGCCACTGATAAACCTCCTGTGGAAAGTACCCAAGCCATGAAAATTGCAAACATCATACACTATAGGAGTGTGCCAATTTTTGATAGTTGCTAACCTTGGTCAACTTTAATGCCCTTTGCTGAGACAACATAACCAAGAAAGATTAAGCTGTCCATCATGAACTCACACTTTTTAAGATTCACATACAACTGCTGTTCCTGTAACAAGTCAAACCCCAATCGCAAGTGCTTCATATGCGCCTGCTCACCAATGTTGTCTACTGGAATATCATCAAAGTTGACCACCACAAATTTACCAATAAAAGGTTTAAACACATGATTCCTCACCCTCATAAAAGTAGAGCATTGGTGATACCATTTGGCCCACTCATAAAAGCCCTCTCGTGTTTTATGTGCAGTTTTCCATTTATCTCCTCGCTGAATATGGATCTGATGGTATCCACTTCTCAAATCTATCTTCAAACACAGTAGCACCAGTCAACATATCCAACATATCATCATGGCACGAAATGGGGAAGTGGTACTTGATCTTGATCTTGTTAATAACCCTGCTATGCACACATATATGTCAAGTCCCATCCTTTTTAAGCATCAATAAAGCTGGGATAGCCATGCTCTCGCGAAACCCCCTTTAGTAGCTGCTCTGTGACCTATTTGTACAATTCTTCATGCTCCTTCAGGTTCATTTTATATGCAGCCTCGTTCGGCATGCGGGATCCAAGAACGAGGTCTATATGATGTTGGATGTCCCTCATGGGTGGTAACCCCTCCAGAAGCTCATCCGGGATGACATCACGATAATCCCTTATTAATGGTTTTAATTGTGGTGGAACCGACCTAACTGGCTGCTCCTGCATTCAGACCATCGTAAACAACATCCCGGACTTATTCAAGCCCTTCATAAACTCCGCTAGAAAGGAGATTAGTATACCCTTTATTTGATTTGGAGGGATTTTCCTTCCTAGATGGACCTCAAACGATTTTTACACATCTTTGACAGAGGAGTAATTGTTCTTAAACCCATCATGAATCGTGTGATTGTCATATTGCCACTGCCTACTCAATAATAATAAATAAGACAAATCCATTGGCACATCATCATCCCATATCTGATGGAGATGAAGGAGCTGGGTGATTCAAAATTTTAATTTAATTTCTTGGATGTGAGTGTACATTTTATTGTTTTATTACAATTAATATTTTAAAATTATCATTAGTTTCTATTTTTTATTTTTTTTTAATATTCACAAGTCTGTTCACAGGTTACTTCTGTTCACAGGGTTATTTATGGAATTATTAATATTGCTTAGCAGTACTTAAGAGACTTAAATTGTTTACTTGGATCTTAAATTAATTTTGGGGCTTCATAAGCTTATAAAAGGTGGGATATTACATTATAAGATGCTTATACTATTGGAATGAATTTTATTTTATGAACAAAACAAGTTTTCTCTTGGCTTGATTTATAGACATGCTTTTTCTTTGTAATTTCTAATTTTTACTTTTTCTTCAATTTTCTTACATCACTTTGGTATCAGAGCACGATTTGTGCCCAGTCAGAGATTATGATGGCTGGTCATGGAGGTCTTAGCCGTAGCGATGCCGATCTGATCTGACAGTGCAAGGGAATTAACTACTTGATGGAGAGGATTACACAACTGTTGCATAAGTGAGACCAGCAACATTGTACCCTAAACAAAGAGGAATCTACATGGATAGATCCAAATCTTGAGGGTTGTATGGAAATTGGTGTGAATTAGCGTTCGAGTCTGAGTGGGAATGGATTGATGACGTGTCAAGTTATGTAGATGGGCTTGATGCACAATGGTATTGACAAGAGCATAATTTGAAGGAGAACAACAAAGATCTAATCTTCAATTAGATTCAATATTCTTTGAATAAATATTCTTTGAATAAATATTCTTTGATAGTGCACTTATCTTTGATAATGATAAATAACTAAGTGATCCTATTTTTGATGAACCATTAGATGAAAACAAAGAACTTGGAGCTCCTATTATGACGAAGAACAAGTTCCAGGCACATTGATGGTGGTAAAGAGGTAAAAGAGGTGGCAACTGGAGGAAATGACCATAAAGAGTTCTTTTCTGTCAACCAAGGTTCAAAACCATAGAGGCAGCCGCCTAGGCGCTAAGGTGGCCGCTTAGGCAGGCACCCAGATACAAAGGTGGCCTGTGTTGACTTTTTTTAAGTTGGACTCCCACACCTCCCCATTTTATTGTATGTAGAATTATCTCTTTTGTATTTAATAAGTAATTTTTATATATAATATATTGTTAAGAAGTCGGAAGTACTTATTAAACATAAACAATTACGACTTTACACTATAAATGAAATAATTAAAACTTAAAAGCAACATTAAAAGATAAAATCAACTCAAGATGTCCTTCAAATCTTGCAAATCAAAGTCACAACAGATACTCAAAAGTCATTAAAAAAGTCACATCCGACATTCAAATCCCATAAACTACAAAAAGTCTTCTTTGCCCCACAAATATGATGAACTCAATTATGAGGTTGAGTTTCATCATCACTAGCAACACGCGGTTGACGTCCGACATCCAGTCCACCTGAATCTGATGATGATGCCAAGCCATCGTCATCAGAGTCATCCTCCTCCACATAAAAACCTTCTTCCCTTGTCTCCTTTGAGTCTGCATCCTCCTCTTCCATGATCATCGTCCTCTTCGTCTGCACCTTCTTCTTTCCCTTTTCCTGGAGCACTCCCTTCCCCTTTTCCTTTTCCTAGACCACTTACTTTCCCTTTCTCTATGTTTGGGATCTAGTAGCTCTCATAGGGATCGATGCCAAACCAGCCACCTCTTGCACTTGGGTCCATGTCAAGCTCTCTCCCTCGAATACAGACTCATCTCCAACATTGGGCTCGACCAACCACTCGCTTGTTGGATCTAAATCTTTCACAAGTATGGGGTCTTCAATTTGAAACTGCTCTAGATGTTGCTCCTTCAGCCTTTGATTGTACTAAATGAAAATAAGGCCGTTCAGTCACTTCTGCTCGAGTCTATTTCTTTCCTTTGTATGTACTTGTTTCTTTGTATACCATTTCCATATTACAATTCTTTACTTTAAAAGAAAGTATCGATAAAGTTATTGTTGCAATTGATAGGAGATGAGGGTAACTAGAATATTCACCACCTCGAAGGTGCTGAAGTTGTGTTCGCAGCCGGACGATGTACAAGTCAAGTTCAAAATCAGTTGCGCCATCCTTTGCAAGTTGGGGGCAGTTTGTCCATGGTTGGCCCACCAAGAGGCTATGATACATTTAACAATAAAAATAAATAGAGTACATATATCTATGTAAGTTTAGAATTTAGAAAAGTAAAGTTAAATTCAAATGACAAATACATCTTCAACTTACATGGATATATCTTTGGCCTATGCGTGACTGCGATGTCCGTCCAAAGTGTCCCCATTGTGTAACGATATAAGTCAAGTTTTATAGACACTTTGTCTTGGATATCTGAGTCGAGGTGGAGTCTCACATTGCACTTGTTAAATCCTACCATTATTGAATTCCTTATCTCTATCTTAGGATCATAATAGAAATAAGCAGGGTTAAGAAAATACCCAGTTAGGTGTAGGGGTCTCTCGAATTGCAGATCCCACTTGTCGTTAACAATTTTCAATATGGGGCCATATCTTTTTTTCATCTTGCTTCAAGTTCCGCTTGATTTATTCTCCAGCAACCTCCATTGCTTTGAAAACATGCCCCATTGTAGGTTCCCTTTCACTATCAATAAGGGGAAGCACTTTCACAAGTGGCTTAAAAATATCAAGGCAAAACTGAACCCTATTTCAAAACCTGGTTGACATAATAATGTCATTGACCTTTTTCCCCTTGGCCTCCATAGATCACTTGCTCCCCTTCCATGCTTCAAATACAAGCATGGTTCGAAGTTTGTCCCTTTGTTTATTCAAAGAATCTAGAGACAAGAATGAAGTGGCAAACCTGGTGACCCCTGGCCTCACCAAGTCAGTCCCAGCCGTAAAATTCCTCGTCCGTCGCCAAAACATGGGTGTAACTATAAATGAAAACTGTTATGGCTCTGACTTTTTCTATTATCTCATGCACCACCTTCTTTTTACCAATTTTTTCAAGCACGAGATCTATACAGTGGGCCGTGTAAGACGTCCAAAAAATGTGCGGCCTCAAAACCTCCAATAATCTAGCAGCGTCCATATTGGCCCTAGCCATATTTGTGACAATCTGCACAACATGTGCCGCCCCCACCTTTGCACACTGATCCACAACACCATATATGAAGGCGGCATCATGAATCTTATCGGATGCGTCAATGGACTTCAAAAAAACAGTTCCCATGCATAATCTCATAACACGTCTTGACTTCGTATCAATCCACATATCTGCCATAATAGTCACCCCATATCTGCCCCAAGCATCCTTGTGGGCCTTTAGGTATTCAGTTGTTTAATTCCACCTCTTTCCTCAATAAAGGTCCCCTGAGCTCATAAGGTATAGGAGGCTTATATCCTGGGCCAAACTGCCCCACTGCCTTTAACATAACATGGAAGCTCTTTAAATTGACAGTGTTAAATGGTAGACTCGCTTGAAAGTACCATCGAGCCACATACTGATTCACCCTTTCTCTATCATGCTTCTTCATATGACTCTCTAAAGTACTTTGTATCGGTTCTTTTTCGCAAACCACCACATTTGGATTGGGATGTGGGAAGAATGTATCAAGAGGCCCTCTTGTTCGAGGTCTCTTATGCTCAATGGTGCTTGGTCTACTTTTGGAGGCTCCTTCCTCTTCCTCTTCATCTTCATTATCTTTAGGTATGCCATGGATGTTTACAAAGGTCGTCATGTCTTGATATCTCTTCTTGACCTGTTCTTTCTTCATTTGGACCCCTTCTATGTTATCCAACATCTCTTTCTAACCTCCGCAGGGACTCGAATACGTTGTGCTACATCCCCTCTTATGCTGGCCAAATGCTTTTTCAATCTATTAATGCCAACATTGTATTCGTTTTTGCAAAACTTGCAAGCTACTTTATTCTTGTCACTAGGATTGGGACAACATCCATATTTCCAATTGGGATCACTTTGTTTACTTGAAGCCGAGGAAGACATTTCACTTACAACCTTTATCTATCAAGTATCAACTTATCACCTGAGCTTGAAAATTACACAAAAACAACAAAGTCAAACTTGAAAATATTTACAAGAAGTGACAATTGTAAATAGATACAGAAAAGCAAAATTAATTTACAACTAGTAGTCTAAATATTTGAAACTTCAAATTAGTCATCCAAAAAAAATTAGAAAATGGTCATCTAAAAAATTACAAATAGGAAATGAAGTAAAAATAATAGTTACATTGACCCTTTAATATATTGAGTTCTTATTAAGCCAAAAAATAAATCTAGGTAAAACATACACATCAAAATTGCAATGATATAACACAAAATCGAAAAAGTATATTACACGTGTAATTATTTAATAAGCATTAAGCAATTGTTAAACTAACTAATAAGAAAAATTATGGGGAGAAAAGTTATGGTTTATGAATCATACAAGTAAATTCATGTATGTAACTAAAAAAGGAAGTAAAAAATAATATTCATTCGGTTTGGGGGCAATAGACTTTTTATTGAATTGTTTTCCCAAAGTCCCAAACTACATATCAAAATGGGAGAATAGTAATCCAAATAGACAATGGCATATCAAATATATATCACAAAGTATCACAAAAAAAATACAAATAGCAAAGAATATTCTTAGACATCGTGAAAAAAAAATACATAACCTAATAAAAACTATTGAATTATACCAACCTTCTTGAGGTGGAATCAATATTGGGCCAAACCAAAATGTTTGCGTTCCCAAATCCCCTCTTTTACAACCACTATAACCTCAAAAAGATTGGGGATGAATATCACTAAAAATGTTTTTGGGGGTAAAAATGACCCCCCAAAACCCTTTTCCCCCCTTTTAAGGGGGTAAAATGACAAATTTAGACATTGCCCGAATGACATTTTTTGCCATTTGGCGAGGTGGCACCTAGGCACTCGCCTTTTACGCCACCTAGGCGGGCGCCTAGATGGACCTGCCTAAAGCATGCCGCCTTGCCTATGACTAGGTGTTTTTGAAGAAAGGCCACTTACGCGGCAAGGCGGCTTAATTTTCGTTCATTGCTCTCAACAATGATGGGTTGACCTTCTTGTTTCCAATTAGAGGATTCCATTCCAGAAAGGTTGGGTGTATTTTTGAAGTCACGATACAAGATCACTCATATTAAAAGCACTCCGCACATGAATCTAAGGGGGTGATGCAGAAGATAAGTGTTGAGTGGACGCCAAGCCTATGCACCTTGGTAGACGATGGATCATTATACAAGACCAACGGATGTAATTCCTGGAATATAGTTGCAAGGCACGCTACAAGTATAATAACAGGGTAAGATGAACCTAGGACTCATCATATGAAGGTCCCTATATGCCTTAAAAGTCCTGGTTGTCAGTCAATTCATATACATTGACGAGCGACCAATCATAAAAAGACTATCAAACCATCTCAAATTGAGACCACTCTGGGACATATACCCCCAAAGCTCCTATTTGCCTTTCGTCATAATTTTGGAAGAGTTCGGATATGTTATGATACGTCTTCATCAAATCCGTTGCTTTTCAACGAAGAGGTATTTGACAGTCGACCATAAGGATACCGCAGCAAATCATATCGGATTGAGGTGTGTCCTAGCATATATACTTAGTGAAACCCCATATGCCCCTAGTTCAAGAATCATACACATAGGATGTCATTTGGCTCATTATCCATTATCTGTCGGCGGCTAAGATATGCCTTGACTGACGATCCCAACATGATATTTGGGGAATTGATCCAAAAATCTTGGGAGATTTGAGGCATTATATCCCTCATTCCAGTGTTCCAGATCATTTGGTGATGGCTTGACCCCTTATCTATATCCATCGACAACCAAGCCCCTACATGTCGTCTGCTAGGCAGATAGCCAGGATGACCTCTGGTCATTAAATTTGAGATTTCTCCTAATCTATAAGGAGTTTTCTCATTGGACTTGAACCATTAGATTTCTGACTCAGTGCCCAATCAACCATATGAGAGCGACTTCGTATGGATTTCTCATGTGAAAGTGGCAAGCTTTGTACAATGGCCATAAAAACTGTGTAAAAGGTTGACCGTTGCTGCTTGATTTCTCCCAATATGGAGAGTCTTGAGCCTAAATTTTATGAAGATGTGTGTCATAGTCCCCTCTACAAAATTATCATACTTTCAGGGTCTATAATTCCTTGTGGTGAGAGTGATTGTACTCGCAATCCTCAGATCTACTGTCGCAATCTGCAGTAAAAATGGTCAAATTTGACAAGCCATATCTCCCTGGTTCGAGACCCGTTTGAGGTGAGGTTTGGATATTCGTCTTTGAGTCCTCTAGCACTCTACAAAATTTCATGAAAGGATTTGTCGTTAGAGAGAGGCAGTGAAAACACTCACGCATGTCGAAATTGCTCTACAGTTTGACTGCCGATGGATCAGAATATCGCGAGGAATTTTGATGGTTTCATATTCAAATTGAAACATCAGGACATGATTGAGTCCAAACAAGGACGAAGCTTATCATTGAAACCACCAAGAGGTGTTTTCAAAGTCGAACAGGGATGTGTGCTTATCATGAGAGATAATTAGTTTTGGTCAAGGATTTGGATAAAAACTTCATCACCCTCCATCCTCATACTGTTTGAAAATCTATTTAAACCCCACTCTTGTGTGGGAGAAGGGTTCTTTTCAAAAGAACTTGTTCCTAGGGCTTTCATGCACCATGTTAAGCTTTGGCGCAATAGAGAGAGAGAGAGAGAGAGAGAGAGAGAGAGAGAAGGAAGAGAGTGAGAGACACTACTACTACTACCTTACTTTCTGCTAGTCGTAGGTAAGGACGTCCGTGATACGTCGCTACTTCTCGTGTCGTGTGTGAGGAGTATTAGTTTAGAAAGTAAGAAACGC
>NW_006500347.1:134723-148404 GCF_000471905.2 Amborella trichopoda
CTACCTACTACTACGTACTACTACTACGTTACTACGTACTACGTTACGTACGTACGTACGTAGTACGGTACGGTTACGTTAACGTTACGTTACGTTACGTACGTACGTACGTACGTACGTACGTACGTACGTACGTACGTACGTAGTACGTAGAGAGAGAGAGAGAGAGAGAGAGAGAGAGAGAGAGAGAGTGAAGGAAGAGAGTGAGAGCATCACACTTCACCATTTTCCTTGCATCGTTAGGTAGAGGAAGGCCCCTGATATCGCCATTTCTCTGCTGTGTGAGGAGATATTTTGAAAGAGAAAGCACACTGGTAAATTACTTGACTCACTTAAAGCTCCCATTTGAGGAAGAGCAAAAGTGGACAATCCCCTGTGCACAGTCAGGTATATGGGCTATATATGCCCCGATATTGATATTTTTCATCGTTCTTTATATTTGTATTCTTAGATATGCGTGTGCAAGCTTCAAGGCCCGAATCAAGGGTGTTCGACCCGGTGTAGAGGGTTGATGTAAACTGTAACAGGAATTAGGAGTTCCTAAAATTCCTCATGATCCCCAGTATATATAAAAACCCTTTAAATTCCATGATATGAAATTTAAGGGTGAATTTGGCCCCAGTTGTTTTGGCTATGTGGTTTATTTTTCTTCATATGGAGTCATAATATTAAATAAAAAAAAAACTTTCCTTACACATTTCTGGGCAACCAAATCTTTGATGACTCCACTTGGGAGGAGTTCACCCTTCATCTCTAGTAAAGTCTAGAAAAAGAAATATTTTCTCTATCTAAAGTCGTGCTACATGATAGTCACTCTCTCTGTAAATATGATGATCAGTCCCTTGTGTTATTTGCATAGGTCGTTAAAAAGGTTCTTGCATTGCTATCTTTGTATCATCTTTCATGGTTGGAACCATATTGGTCCCGTGCAATCTCCCAACGGTGGTAAAGATGAATGTTATCAAAGAAGGGTCACTTGCTATGAGGTCCTTGCTGAAGGGGACAACTGGGCTAGTATATCAATCACAAAAACATCGGGTTAAGGTTACTCAGAGATCAAGGGTTGAAGTCAAAATTTTAGTAGGCAGCAGCCCAACTCGAGTCACGCTAACCTACCATGAGAAACAATGACTGGTTGTAGTTGTTAATTCAAGACTGCTACTCGACATGTTGCTGTGAAAGATCTTGTGCTACAGACCATCACCTCGAGCACAAGTGATAGATAGGCCTTCAGATGCTCCTTGCATCCACAGATCTCAGGGCACACCAGTTGAAGTTGGAAGTCGTGGCATGGTATGTTGAGTGATGGCAGCAAGGTTTGAACAATGATGGCTCGTGTACCAAGTCTGCCTCGTGAGAATAAGTGGGCTGTATTCGTTGATCCTAAGCTTGCATTAGCATTCCACATGGAATGGTGACCTCTCCACCAACAACCCCGTGGTTTAGGCACGGGGGGCAAAATAAAGCTGGCCACTCAAGGAGTCCACTGAGCCAGCATTCCGAAATTTCAATCGTCATGGCACAACTGTCCACATTTACCTAAATGTCCCATTCGTCAAAGGGTACAAATAGGCTGGCAGTCAGACCTCTTGTCGAGTTTGACCTGCCTAGGCCTGTTTCTTATATTCAAAGGCCAGTGGTCAGGCATCCTGCTGAGTTTAACCCGCCTGGATTTGTTCCTCATACTCAAAGGTCGGTTGTCAGGCATCTTGTTGAGCCTAAACTGCCTGGACCTTCTCAAAGGCCGCTGGTCAGACATCATATTGAGATTAACCTGCCTGGACCTATCCCCCATTCTCAAAGGCCGGCGGTCAGGCATTCTGTTGAGCCTAACCTGCCTAGACCAATTCCCCATATTCATAGGCTGGCTGTAACCTATCCCCCATCCTTATAGGCTGACAGTCAGGCATACTGTTGGGCTTACCTGCCTCAACCTATCCCTCGTACCCAAAGGCTTGCAGTTAGACATCATATTGAGCCTTACTTGGACCTATCCCCCATCCTCAAAGTTTGACGGTCAGGCATTTTGTTGAGCCTGACCTGCTTGGACCTATTCCCCATTTCCATAGACCGGTGCTCAGGCATCATGTCAAACCTTACCTGCCTGGTCCTATTCCCCGTCCAAAGGCCGGCCGTCAGATATTTTTTCAAGTCTGTGCCAGTGCCTCGCATTCAATCCCCCACGTCAAGTTCTCCATTGATGTGCCAGCAGCTGAGTGTCGTGTTGGACCAACCCTCATGCTCGCAAAAGTCAGGAATGAGAGCTGCCCTCAGGAAAACATGTAGGGTCCTCAATAATCATGCTGCTTCTAAAGCATGACAAGCTATTGAACTAAGCGATAATCTTGTAGATGAAATGTGGGCTGGACTTGTTGACCTGAACTTCAGAAATATGTTTGGGCGAGCTGAGCGTCATCATTTGTATGTGCAATCACATCTTGATGCACGACGGAGATCGCAAGAGGCTCAAACCATTTCGAACCAAAAGGGAATGTTTGCAGATTTTCCACCTTCCCCTGTGTCAAGAGATAAGATGGAGGACGACCTCTTTGAAGTGTTTTCATGCAATGTGATAGAGACTATTGGAGGCCAAGATGCCAAGAAGAATAAGAAGCCCCAAGATGTCAAGGTTGCCTTCAATTTTGACGGCATTTGTCCATGTTGTCCAACGAAGGATCTCTGCCTCCCAGTCCCTCAAAGAAGAAAGGTGGCAACGAGCATTGTCAAGTTCATACCGGCCACAAGTATATCACCCAGAGTGTGACCAAGATTTAGAGAGCTCAGTTAGAACCCTTTGACTCCCAAATGGTATCATTCGAACCACTGGAAATAGGGTCACAAACATTAGAAAACGAGTCAGTTGGATTCCCATTAAAAGGGTTTGACCAACAAAATGAGGAGCCCATCCCGAATGTGATCATGGCTGGTGGCACAGATGACCTGCGACCAAATTTAAATGAAATAATATGCTTAAGAGCCATGCTGGCTCAAAAGGAAGCAGAGCTACTGGCACATAATGCTGAACTAGAGGCCCTTAGAATATTCTAAGTGTCAACCACGCAGGTGATGCTTGTCGGCAACAATCCTCTAACCCAAGCGTAGGGAATCCGCCAACCAATAATCCTACAATGCGACAAGTGATAACATAGGCCCCGCGGCCGCCCAGCACATCTATGACAACTGAAACGGTGCATGATTTGGTAATGGAAAGTTTGCGATCATTGCATCTTCCTGGCATACGACCGGTAGACGCATACCGAAAACAATACTCAGCTTATGTTGACAAGATGCCCTTCCTAGTGGGATACCAAAGACCGAAATTCGCCAAATTCGACGGGCATGGGTCACCCCATCAATAGTGGCTCATTTTATATAGGTCTATGCTGATAGTGCCAACAACGAATATCTACTAATGAGGCAGTTCGTCTAATCATTGTCAGGACTAGCTTTTACTTGATACTCTTGCTTGCCACCAGGGTTATTACTTACTTGGAGACAAATGCAAGATGCATTATTGACACTTCCATAACACCAAAAGAGATGTTCGAGCTCCTCAATACTAAGCAGGAGCATGAGCTCGTGCAACAATATATTGCCCATTGGCAGAATCTCAATGTGGGCTAAGCTATTGCATTGTCTGAGCAACAATAGGTACACGTGTATCAAGAACATGAGGCTAGAAATTGCACTACACCTGCAGGCATCTAACCCGCAAAAATTTAGCGAGTTGGTCTCTAACGCCATGAATCTCAAGAGTCTTACTGAGGGATTTAGTCTTGGCCTTAAGCCAGTAACTCTCAGAAGGAATACATATAAAGGAAAATTGAAAGGCAATCTGTTAGACCGCTGTAGCTACAACAGTGGGACCCATAATAATAGAGGAAAGAACTACCTTATCCCAAAGGATTATGGCAGCCAATAGGCCGCTGTTCGAGGGTAGGGAACACATAAAGGAGGCGGACCCAGAGGAAAGCGACAAACGCTCCAAGAGCGCCTGGAGAGAAAGTATTCCTTTGATAGAGACGACATCCTTGAGATACTGGACAACTTGTTGGTGTCTGATATGATCGAATTATCCCTGCCAAAATACCCAGATTAGGTTCGAACGAGCTGACCAACCCAATTACGGCATTTACCATCAAATGGTTGGACATGTAATCAAGGATTGTTTCCCACTCAAAGACATTATTGAAGACCTTATCAAGGAGGAAAAGCTCAAGTATAACGAGCAAGAAGCTTCAGCGTCAGGGACAACAGTGGCCCACCCTATGTTCTTGGCGTCCGATGAATACGAGTCCCCTAGGGTGGTAAGAAGTTCTTACGACAAAAATTACGCCTTTAGCTGTAAAGCCGTGCCCTATATATGTGAGCGTGTTGATCGCCCTTTCGAAGTTAGAAAGGGTCATGAGGAGTAGCGGCAGCCAAGGAGCACCCCATTGCACTTACCATAACTCTAGTACACACAGCATAGAAGATTGCTGGCCCGTGAGAGATATGGTCCAAGGTCTCATTGATCAAGGAGAACTGGTTCTTTGCTATTCATCCGCACCTTATGATAGGACGAATATCCCTCTTAAAGCCAAACTAGAGAAATCCTCGTTCCTGAAACGACAGGTTACCTCTAAAGTCCCCATATTGCAGAAGGTTGAGGGATGCTCTTGTCAAATCATATCGGATTTAGGCGTGCCCTTGCTGATATACTTAGAAAGGTCTCATATGCCTTTAATCCAAGAATCACACATATTGAACGTCATGTGGCTCATTATCTATAATCTGTCGATAGCCAAGATATGCCTTGATTGATGACCCCAACATGATATTTGGGGAATTGATTCGGAAATCATATTTGAGGCATTATATCCCTCATCCCAGAGTTTCAGATCATTAGGTGATGGCTTGGGCCCTGATCTATATCCATTGGTGGCTAGACCCTTGCACGTCATTTGCCAAGCAGATAGTCAGGATGACCTCTGGTCACTAAATTTGAGATTTCTTCCAATCTATAAGGATTTTTCTCATGGGCCTTAGGCTATTAGATTCTTGACTCAATGCCCTATCAATCATATGAGAGCGGCATCCTATGGACTCTCATGTGAAAGTAGCAAGCTTCTCAACAGTCGCCATAAAAATTGTGCAAAAGCTTGACCACTGCTGCTTGATTTCTCCCAATATATGGAGTCTTTACCCCGAATGCATCCTATGGATCTCTCATGTGCAAGTGGCAAACTTTGCAACATTAGCCATAAAAATTGTGCAAAAGCTTGCCCATCGCTACTTGATTTCTCTAATATATGAGTCTTGAGCCCAAATTCTGTGGAGGTGTGTATCATAGTCCCTCGACAAAATTATCATACCTCTAGGGTCTATAATCCATTGTGGTGAGAGCGAATGTGCTCACAATCCTCAGATCTGCTGTCGCAATCTGCAATAGAAATGTGTCAACTTTGACGAGCCATATCTTCCTCATCCAAGATCTGTTTGAGGTGAGGTTTGGACCATTGTGTTCATCTTTGAGTCCTCTATCATACTACAAAATTTCATGATGAAAGGATTTGTCATCAGAGAGTGGCAATGAAAACACTCAGGCATGTCAGAACTGCTCTGTAGTTTGACCGCCGATGGATCAGAATAACCACCTTTCTTGATTCTATCATAGAATATCGTGATGAATCTTGATGGTTTTACGTTCAAATTCAAGCATCGGGACATGATTGAATTCAAACAAGGACAAAGCTTATTATTGAAATCACCTGGAGGTGTTTTCAAGTTTGAACAAGGATATGCGCTTATCATGAGAGATGATTAGTTTTGGTTAAGGATTTGGATAGACATCATCAACCTCTATTTAAACCCCGCTCTTCAATGAAAAAAGGGGACTGATTGAAAGAATTTTTTCCTAGGGATTTCACACACCACACTAAGCTTTGGCGCAATAAAGAGAGAGAGACTGAGGGAAGAGAGTGGCAACATCACACTTCAACATTTTCCTTGCATTGTTAGGTAGAGGAAGGCCCCTGATATCGCCATTTCTCTGCTATGTGTGAGGAGATATTCCGAAAGAGAAAGCACACTGCTAATAACTTGACTCACTCGAAGCCCCCAGTTCGAGGAAGAACATAAGTGGACAACCCCCTGCATATAGTCAGGTATATGTTTGTCTTCTTAGATCTGAGTATGTAAGCTTTAAGGCCCGAATCAAGAGTGTTCAACCCTATATAGAGGGTTGATGTAATTGTAACGAGAATTGGAAGTTCCCAGAACTCCTCACGAACCCCATTATATGTAAAAACCCTTTTATTTCCATGATATGTAATTTAAGGGTGGATTTGAGTTTGCTCTCTGGTTTATTTCTCAGCCTAAGGAGTCATAATATCATTAAACAAAAAACAAAAAAAAACACTTTCTTGACACATTTCTTGGCAACCACTATTATAATAGGATGCACCAAAATCCTCAGCAACGTGTTTGAGGATATTTTTTAGGATATTTTGATCAGTCTCAATATGGGTTGAGAGAGACCTTGTGTCTAGACGAGGATTCACATTAGCTTATTTTGAAACTCAAGGGTGAGTTTTCTTCAACCAAGGGAAAATGATGGAGATCAAGAGCTTGGTAATTCGAAATTTTAATTTATTTTTTATTTTTAATTTGATGGATGTGTGTGTATGTTTTATTTTTCTATTAGGGTTAATTCTTTCGGAATTATAATGTGGGGTTAATATCCAACACTTAGTTTCTATTTTTTTTATTTTTTTATTTTTTATTTTTCATGAGTACTATTAACAGAACTTTCATGGGTTACCATTCACAATACTGTTCATGGGTTATTGTTCACGGGGGTATATTTAGAATATTTAAAATTGTCTAGGGCTTTCTTTGAGTCTTAAATTCTAGGGATATCTTTGAGTCTTAAATTCTTTACTTAGATCTTAAGTTAATTTTAAGGTTTCATAGGCTTATAAAAGGTGGTATCTCACATTATGGGATGATTATGTTATTGGAAAGAATTTAAGAAAGTTATTCTATTGGCTTGATTTACATCCATGCTTTTTCTCTATTATTGCTAATTTTTACTATTCCTTCCACTTTTCTGCATCAGTATATCATCTTTATAGTGCTTTCTAATAAAAAAAAGATACAATTTAGCATATAGAAACTGTTGCCTCATCTCCTTTCTTGAACCAATCTATCTTGTATGGCCTTGGGTAGTATTCTATCTTCAAGTTGTTACCATCTCTTGAGAAACCATATTCTCACAATTGCCCTTGTCAATGATAAATTGCAAACATTCCATAGGCAGTGCATCGAGTGTGAAAAATATTAGTGCTTAACCAATCTGCGTTATCTACTACTAAGGGTGTAATCGTGTTGTGCCGGATCACCTAAGCTTCCGTATTGTCAGTAAATGTCACTGCTGGTCTTCTTCCTGAAGTTCCTCATCATAAATGAGGTCTTCATGACAGCTTGCTGTCCTCTTCAAGAAACTCGTCAGCAAGGTTCACATATTTTCTATTTGGGAACTGAGAAGAGATGCGTTTGATTCTCAAACACTTAAAGCACTTAATACTGTTGTTGTTTGGGCGATTTGGGTGACTAGATTTGGCTCCAACACCCACAATATCCTGCTGTTTGGAGGATCCAGCAGGCCATGAGTTCTGTCCAGCCACCAAATTCCCACCTTTACCTTGAAATTCATTTCCACAGCCACTTCTACTACCCTGGGCTATGCCCCACATTGATGATGGGTGCCTTTGCTGAGCCTCAACCTCAACCGCAAGGTTGTAAGCTTTATCTAAAGTCCAATATCATTGTAGCACTACCACATCATTTATTGCTGAATTTCATTGGTGCATTCTTCTAAACTATTTTCTCATGATGAAGATTATTCATCCTATGATAAAGGGATTGCAGATAATTTTCAAGCAGATATTTTTCTTTTAATTTCTTTTTCATCTTCTCCCAAGTATTAATTTTGGTGTTCTTGTTCTTCACCTTTTAGCTCTAAGTGGTTCTCACTATGCCCAGACACCTTTCTTCAATTTTATGGCAATAATTTTTACTTTTTTATTTTCAGGAACATCCTTATGATCAAAAACCTTTTCTACATTATTGAACCAATCTATAAACTCTGCAAGTTGAGGTTTGCCATCAAAATCAGTTATATCTATCTTCAAATCGGCATCCCTAAAGTAATGCACCCTATGTCTAGGCCTTCTTTCGCTGCCCTCATTACTTGACTCCATACACGGAACGTGATGGTGAAAACGGTTGTATTCAAGATCTTCTTGGGCCAAAAGATCATCACCTTGCCCATGACTAATACTGTCGCAATGCTGCATAAGCTGCTGAATTTACCTTTTGATGTCTTCAATCTCATCTCTGGGATCATGAAGTGGGTTTACAAAAATCCCCCCTTCCATGGCCCTTTCTCGCATCCATGCGCTCATCGAAATCACAAACCCTAGGCATATAATCAACTAAAACTAACTGAAATCAGCAACATCTAGGCTGAATTTGGCAAACCGTTGCCCTATATCAGCAGACCTTAAACTTGGTTTTAATTCCATGGCCTTGTTATTGAAGGAACCTGAGCTCTGATACCAAAATGATGTAGGAAATTTGAAGAAAATAGTAAAGTCAGCAAGCTTCAGTTCAAGCACAAGCAACAAAAAACTAAGAACCTAATGTTTCTTCTTCAAACACTAACTAGCTCTTCAAAAGAAATCTCTTTTTCTCTATTTGTTTCTTGGAAAATCATGTAAATGTGTCTCCTAGGCCCCATGCACCACTATTTTTATTTTATTTATGTGTCTATACAAATAATAAATTGATTCAAAAGTTCTAACTTAAGTGGCTTTCAAAATAAATGACTTAACTATGAATAAAATTACTAGAAAGTGCCACTGGTCCACAAACAAAAACAATTAAAAATAACTGAAAATAACCCTAAAGTAACTTGAGATGTATATCACAACTTTTAAGGAATGAGGAAGGGAGGGAGCATTTGACTCTGTTATAACAGAGAATAGAAGAGATTGATTCTGGATTCAGGTCGGATAGTTGGTTGTGCTGGACTTGCACCTCAAACATCAGGGAGATTGTCAACAATTATGATGTATTGGACTGCAGGGGCGTCTTTTTCCTTGCCTTTTTTTCGTTACACAAGTAACTTTTCCCACCTTATTGTTGACTTTAGTAGATCAATAGAGTCAGTGTAATGTAGTAGTTATTGAATGACTTGAGCCTTCTCCATGAAACTGCCAAATATCATTCATTATATACTCTTATATTGCACCATTGAGAGAGAAGTAGATAGTTGGGAAAAGACTTTGATGATGATAGTGATGAGAGAAAAATGCACAGGAAGTATGCCTCTTTATTTTGTACAGCTTTATGCCTCATCTGCAGATGACAAGTAGGAACAAAATGGCTATGAGGTAATCCTGCCCCACAGTAGAATATTGAGTGATGTTTTGAAACTTAATGAGCTACTTTCAAAATGGGTTCTACTTTTCAACTTGCTTATCTGTTAGTTTTCCTTGATCTCTTTTATTGCCAGTGGCCGTCGTGGTCTCTGGAGTGCTTTATCTGATATTTTTGATCTGATGAACTATGTTGAGATGCTTAATCTTCTCATGGGATTTGCTTTCCACTTATCCTAACTTCTCCCTATGTGTCCAATGAATATTGAAATTGTGTATATCTGGAATCTGGGGTTTGTAGTCTTGTACTATTTACTCCTAGATAAAGATATCACTTCTTGGCCTTTCTATATTTTTTTGAAGGATGATCTTACAATCTTATGTCTATCATCTTAATCCAATTGATGTACTGTAGTATCAGCAGTAACATTGTCCACTTTCTGTCATTTTCTTTTGAGGGTTACTTTAGGTCTTTTATCCCTGAACCTCTGTCTTCATATTGTTGTAGTCTGAAAGGGAACTCATCACTTGTTCAATAAGCATGATCCTTATGTCCTCACTTTTGAGTAGTTCATAAGTTCATTACAAAATAGTTTTGCAATTTACCTTGTAACTTGTATTTATCAGTATACTGCTACTTCTTTTATTCTATTAGCATATTTGACTTATATTTACATGTATTTGCTTTCAGGCTGTGGCAGAGATAACTGTTCATAGGTACTTCAAATCAGAGTTAGATACGGTACCTTAAAGTTAGCATCATATTTGATTTTTTTTGGTTGAATAGCATAGTTGTCTTTTGATGTCATGGCATTCTTTTCTTTTGATGTCTCCTGGTACAATTTCCTCAAGAAAAAAATAGAAAATACTATTCAAGAAAGAAACAGTCTTCTGCAAATGAGACTTCTTTGCTGGACTATTCCTTTGATTGTTTGAATCTGATTGGAACATCGTGGATCTTGCAGATGTTTAGTTGGTAATCTGGTGCAATTTTTACTCTCTGTCAAAGGGTGAACTTCTATTTGTGTTCAATACTCTCTCTATATGATACACAACTGATATTTATTTAAATTTAATTGTTTTGCTCGATTTTGGCCTTCATAGATGTGCATCTTTCATGGACAAACATAGCTATCACTAGAAATAAAAAACTGCATATAAAGTCATGGTCAAAGCTGTTGAACTTTATTAGATAATTGGATTAAGTTCTGTTGGGTCCTATTAGGGCTATTGCTATTGTAGTAACCCTTATGGAATTACAAATGCAAGTAGTGGGGGCCTTCTTGCACGTCTCATAACCAGTGAAGGCATTTTTGGCCAAGCCAAGCTGGGCCTCAACCAGGTAATTTTTTGCTCACTTTCTTAAGACTTCAAGCCACCCAAACGGCAACTAAAATCTAGAAGTCAACTGGGATTTTGTTATCTAAGTTATGTTATCCAGTGTTATATGGACACTAACATTGTGTTGATGTTCAATATGTGTTTAGATTGTCTAGGCCTTCATCCAGAAAACCAAATACGGCAACATACATCAATACAAATGTTATTTTATATTGAATAATAGATTTACATAATAAAATTTTGAGAGCTTACTGCCCATTATGGAGAAGCCCTGAGTTTGAATTTCAAGAACTGAGGTTCATATTAGTTTATATCAAATAACACTGTTTTATATTCTGTGGTAAAGATTTTGTATATTTTGAACACATCTGCATGACTTTGATGTGTTGGAGACTAGCTCACATATTACCCATATTTTAAATTTTGATTTTATTGCCGTGTGCAACAACTTCAAATTCTCTCACGCTCTCATACATGTCGCTCTCACTCATGATTGAGCACACATCGAAGGGTTTCTGCTCTTCCTATGCTCACATTGCTTCCTCACAACATGATTCACAATTTCTTAATACTTTGAATCAACATTTAACATAAGTAGAATCAACATCTAGCATAAGTAGAATCGCATTGTTGTGTAGCAAGGAATCACGATGGCTGCGATATAGAAACTTGATTCCAAACAACATGGATTCGCACTTCAAAAAAATTTGGAATCAATGTTTCTCACAAGAAAAATCGCATTCTTGTGTAGCTAAGAATCATAAAGTCCTCGATATGGAATCTTGATTCCTGCAATCCAGGAATCGAGATTCCTAAATTGAGTGGAATCAAGATTCCATATCGAGGACTTTATGATTCTTAGCTACACGAGATTCCTAAATTGAGTGGAATTGCGTTCCGGAAAAAATGAAAACGTGATTCCTTTCTTTTAGAATCGACTTTCGCTCGGGGAACATCGAATCAAGATTCCGAAATGGAATCGCTACCTTCATAGGCAAGTCGGATAACTATATGAAGACACACACAAATAAACACACATAGATATATAAATGAAATCAGGCACCCCCTCTCATTTTGAGAGTGGGTTGGTTCTCCTTACATAGACTACTAGCTCTTCCATATCGAAGTCCCCAAATGATGTGCATGTTGGATTATGGACTGCTCTAGTAGATCTATGACCTTGACTTTGAAAATGGACAATTGATAATCCCTTCTTGGTCTTGTGGGTTTGCTTTCATTATTTTGCAATGTGCTCATGGTGTTTAGAGATGTACACTGATTTTTATGACTGGATGGAGTCAAAACTTCCGGCACCATTTGTTTTTGCATTTACACATGCTTTTAATTTGCTGAAGAAGCCTTTTACTGCATTTTGGGCCGGTGGAGCTCCGTTCTTAGCTTTTATTTTATTGCAGGAAATGATTTGTGCAATTGCTGAAATTGAAAGCAACAGGCAACCCCTTGCACAAAGGTATGATCCAAAATCACGAGAAGCTAGTGTGGGAATTATGCAAATGCTGCAACCAACTGCTGAATGGTTGTTTAGGTATGACTGACCGAATGAGATTCTTAAGTCTTCTCTTAGAATGCAAAGAACTTAAATTGCACTATTTCTAATGCTTGGAAATTATATTTGGAATTTTCTTTCAGGGAACTTGGGTATAGGGCATTTGAAATGGAAGGAAAACCAAATCTGCTTTTCAGGCCTTTCATAAGTGTGTATCTTGGTGCTGCCTATTTGAAGTGGTTATCAAATTTTGATGGCACGTATGTTTAACATTTCTTATGATGAGCACATTTGGTTGTTTGAGACTTTTAACAACCTGTGATCCTTCTGGAGCCATAGTCTGGCTTACATGGGATGGTCAAGTTCCTCGTGTTTTTCTCTTCTTTTGACCTTTTGTCTATTGGTCTCCACCTGATGCTTTAAAATTTGATATGGTTTGCAGAAGCAGAAATGAAGAATTTGTTGTTAGGGCCTACTATGGTGGACCAAAAAAGGCAACTCATAAGTCCACTACAGGGTATTGGAAACACTATCTTTCTGTAAAACAAAGCCTTCCATCAAGGAGGTTGGTGATTCTCTTTCTGTGCATTGCATATCGGAAAAGTTTCTTTCTTAATCTAATATTGATATATTTCAATGACAGTATGGCACTGGATGAGCATGGAGGTTGCTGTCATTATTTAGATAATTTAGTCTGCAATTTTGGATTTTATGTATCTTCATTTGATTACTTATGTTCTGATGCAAGCCTTGATATTTTATTCCTAAAATATCAAAGCATGCGAGGAATCAAACCAACAAACGCAAAATTCTGTACAAATTTGTTAGAGAAGGAATTCAATGCAAAAGAAGCATCACAAGCTTCTTTTCACATAAGAAATTAATAGCAATATTAAAGGATCCAAGCCTCCTATCAACTCCCTAGCATCACTATTTAAATAACTTTGAAACCTAAAAACCCTAAATTTCCTTCAAAACCCTAGCCATCAGTTCCCTTTCAATCCCCACCATCTAGTCCTATCATATTCCTTCTAAATGAAGACAACATATAATAAAATAAATATAAATAGAAATCCAAAGAAAAACATAATCTATGACTTCAAAAACCAAAATAATCTATACCTAAAAATACTAAAATTAGCAAGTCCTAAATCCCTATACATAGAATCCTACAAAAAAAAAATCCAAATATTATCATCTTTTGCCTGCATCAATATCCTTTGCCTCATCCTCGGGTTTTGAAGAGGGCTAAGGTAGATTTTATATTGAACCATAGTCTTTTTCAACCTTCGTCTTAGTTGACTCTATAAGGATATGGTTGGTAGTGAGGATACCTCAAAAGACGGAACATGATATGTATTATGGTGGAATAAATACATAAATACATAAATACATACATACATACATATAT
>NW_006500347.1:149087-159275 GCF_000471905.2 Amborella trichopoda
TATATATATATATATATATATATATATATATATATATATATATATATCGAATCAACTCTAACCACTTTTTTGAACTTGCTATTTGGGAAAAAGTTGTTGACTTGCTATTTTGGGGAAAAGTTGATGAAAGTAATCATCTAGGTATGCATCAAGATTGGTGGCAAATCCCAACCTTGACTTGTTATTTTGAGAAAAGTTGGTGAAAATAAAGTTTCTCCATGGTAGTCATGGAAACCAAGTTATGCCAAGGCCCCAATTGTTTTTTAAGGAAATTTTGACAATAAAATATCTACATGAGTATTTACATGTTTTGTCATGAGTTGTGAGGGGGGCAGCCCACAAGCCGCATGCTCTACAAGTAAATGATAACCCAAACATCAAAAATAAAAAAAAAGAGTTGAATCGAGGAAAACAGACAAAGCAATGGCTGCCCACAAAACGGGAGCTCCAACACTTTCAAGATTTACATATCATAGGAGAAAGGAGAATAGTTTAAGGGAGGAGAGAAGAGATTGGAGGCTTGCCCCTGGGGGTTAGGGGTGGGGAAGGAGACAAGGATTGAGAGGGGGTGACCGCAAGAGAAGAGAGCATCATGGTAGAGGGCAGCACAACTGTCAATGCTGTACCAGCCAAAAAACTGAACATTATAACACGGTAAAAAGTAATGCGGCCAACCTGTCAATCCTGTACTAGGCAAAAATCTGACAACTACAAAGTAGGACAAAAAGTAGTGAAGGCTATCCATATATCAGAAAGAAAGAGATAAAGAGAGGGATTGAGCGAGAGAGAAAGCGAAAGGAGGAGAGAGATGCTAGGGAAGAGGAAACAAAACAAAAAAAAGCGAGGAAGTAGAAAGCAGAGATAAAGTTAGAAACCATCATAACTATTTTGGCATGGATTGACACCGCTTTCAAGAAATGCTTGTGCCACCAGCTTCAGCAGCTCCTTCTTAAGCCAAGGTATCTGCCGTCACATTTACATCCCGTTTGGTATAACGAAAGGAGAAGATGCGGGTTCAATTCCCGCTTTCCGCCCTTGTTGAAATAAAAATATAAAAATAATGGAATGCGAGAAATGATATGGTATAGTTAGTATATCCATTACGATATAATGTTTATATCTTCCCTCCATCCCCAAACAAAAAATGCTCATTAATTACTAAGTGTCAAATTCATTACTAAGTGTCAAAGTCATTCCCCAAAAGAAATTTTTTACAAAACAAAATATGTTGCGAAGACAGGATTTGAACCCATGACCTCAAGGTTATGAGCCTTGGGAGCTACCATACTGCTTTACCCTGCGTTAAAAAACTGGGTACTGCTATCATACGAACCGGGATTGGATGTGCCCCTTCTCATATCTATATAAATAGTATAACCCATTTATACAGAATGGTAAAGGGACTCAACCCTTCTATGATCATAGAGATTCATAGAACTTTGAAGGATTCCTTTTTTTCCTTACCAGCTCGATCTTGTTGCCCCTACATGAACCATCTCGCGGAGTAGATGTTCGGATAGCCCAAAGTCTCGATAGTTAGCTCTAGGTCTTCCAGTCGAAAAACAATGCCGATGAAGACGTATAGGTGCACTATTACGTCAATTTTCCATGAAATTTCCCTTTACCATCATAACTATTTTGGGCATAGATGGACACTGCTTTCAAGAAATGTTTGTGCCACCAACTTCAGCAGCTTCTTCTTAAGCCAAGGCATCTGCCATCGCATTTACATCCCGCTAGGTATGACGGAAGGCGGGTCGAAGATGCCTGCATGGATGAAATACTGGTCAAATAAATTGGATTCTCCATGGGTATTGATTTCTCCTAGTGGCCCAACCTACAGCATTCTCAGAGTCCCTTTCCACGAAATATTCTTGCCTTTCATGGTCGAGGCTTCTAGTTGATACGGTAGATTGACTCCATTGACTCTGTAACCTTAGTTTAGTACTCTTCATATCTGATCTCTGGTATCCTTGTAAGTTGTTGTACTACCAACACATCGTATGTGGTTGATCTAGTTCTTTTGTGAACTCAATGATGTTTTTTTGCAATTAGGCAAATTCATCGTGATCTGCTAGGAGAGCTCTTCTCCTCAATGACATTTGTGCATTGCAACTCAAATGCCTTAGGAATCCCTACTCTGACTCCAATTGATGCTTGCCTTGATAATTTTTTTCTTAAAAGAAAATATTAAGACATGCAAATAATCATACCGACAAACACAAAGTTGCTAGAGAATGAATTTTACATGAAAGAAGCGTCTTTTCTTCCATAGAAGAAGAAATCAATAACAAAGTAAATAATCCAAGTCTACTCTCAACTCCCTAGCACCACTATTTAAATAACTTTAAACCCTAAAATTTTCTATGAAATCCGAGCCATCAATTTTCTTGTATCTTTAACAAGTATTCCTATCATACTCCTTTTTTTTGGTGGTTCAGTAGGGAAGGCGAACTCAAGACTCATGTTGTGGTGGCCCGCCACGCTGACTGCCTAACCTTTAGCCCATTCATGTTCTTTTTATTTTATTGGTAGTTCATCAGGGAAGGGATCCCCCTACCTATGATTTGAATGGAACTCAAGATGTCCTGTTGCGGCGCCCTGCCACCTAGCTCTAAGCTCATTCCTATTCATATCATAATCCTACTAAATAAAAGCAACTTAAATGATACTAAAGCAAATGTAGAATGAAACTCAAAGGAAACCCCGTGTCCCTTAATCCTAAGGTGACCGAGCAAGCACGGATGCTTTTCAGCAGATATGTGAAGGACATCCGCTCCATGTCTGTTAATACAGGCATGAAGTGGCGTCCATCCTGGTCGTCTTGTCCCTCCTCATCGGGAGACAAGTGGGGACCTAATACAAAAAGTAATCTTTAAAACTCTCCAATATATTATTAGTTGATTGGGGTCTCACCGCAGTTTACAAAACAGTATGGTGGATATGAACTCTAAACAATGGTACCCAAAATCAGGGGATCTGGAGGCACGAGAGAAGCTTGCTTTCTTCGAAGTGTTAAACGCCCCTGTCTCGGTAAAATCCGAGGTGAAAACGGGTCCCGGCAAGTACACTCCCAGGATACAGCCAGATCGGAATACAAATCCTAAGTCCTTGAGTTGCATACTCATGAGACCCGTACAAAACTACTGTCAAGAAAATACTGATGTCTTTTCAATTGGTATAGTAACACAAACATCCATTGGAAATAAACATCTCTCTCACTACAAAAATCATCATCCAATCGGTATAATTAAACATCGATTAAGATGGAAAACTTCTCTCTCTCACTATAAAATTTATCATCCAATCAATATATAACACTAAAACATCGATTAGGAACAACTTCTCTCTCACTAAAATAAGTCTTCCAATCGATAAAATACAAACATCGATTGGGTACAAAACACATGAAAAATCCTGTATAAAATTGTATTAAGTTCAAAACCTTACCGGATAACAACAAAGCCGCGTATCAGAGAGCGAGAAAACCGTACATAAATAAAATCCATCATTCACTTCATGATGCCATGAGATAGTCATCCAGTCTATTGAGAGAAAAAACTGTCCATGCTTTTGTCAAAATTAGTGAGAGAAAAAGCCTATGAACCGAGAGAGAGGTCATTGTGAGGCTTCCTGTTAACATGAAGCCCGCTATTTATTAACCCATAGATAGAGAGAGTCTTCCTAAAAGAGAGAGAGTCAATACCCAACACCTCAAAAAATAGGTGTTAAGATTTCATAAATGGCGGGTACAAAATAACCACGCAAGGTGGCAACAAATCACCTTTAAAGTAAAACTTTTGCAAAAGATGGTGGACCAAAAATCCATCCTATAAAAATGTTCCATAAAATTTTTTGAGAAAAGAGTTGTTTTGTAGCACCATTTAAGCAAAAAGCTAACAATCCCTCACTTGTTTCAAAACAACAAGAACTCTCTCCAAACATATCTGGAAAGACGAATGCATAAGTGAAGGTGTCTTTTGGACTTGAACCTGCACGTAGTGTTATGCAGAACGCTTACCAGAACAGTGAGTGGACACACCTTGAACTATGTCCTTTATTGATAAGCCTCCCACATGCCGCACATTCTCTTTCAAAACCTGTGGTTTTCTTAAAGGCTTGCGCATTTAAAGGCCCTGCGCTAATCCTGGTTTTCATAAGCACTCTAAGGAATGCCCAATTCGCAAAGGAAGCGGCCTCCACTTCCACACTCATATAGGTGAATCCATGGAAGATGTCCTACAGTGCGACACCCCAGCCTAAGCCTTACATCATCTAGGCAAATGGAATCATTATGAGCGAAGCTCAATCTCTTTATTCATTGCAGTAAAATGTACCACACAGCCAGGCATGGGGCAATTTTTTTCATAAAATATTATCTTGTGGTACTCACATCCATCATACATCACAAAAGCGACTTGTTTTTCCCTTTGAACTTTGGAATTGGGATCTCCTTATCCTTGGTAGGGTTCCCATCGCCCTTTGGCACAAATATATTTGCAATCCCATCCCTCTAGCTATCTTCCAGACTTGGTGCCTGGCAAGGTCTTTTATAAAGATTCTTCCTTGTCCTTAGTAAATCAGATGTGGAGTATTAATATGATTCCATCTCAAACATAAGTCTCAACTGACTGTGCCTCAAACGAGTATAACTGGATTTGCCAAAATAAATTCCTAACCATTCGCTTGGTATACAAAAACTTCACAATCACACAGTACGAGACTATAGGCATGGTCCCTGAACAGGTGGTACATCTACCATCGAGTCCTTAGCCACTTTGCCTCCTCACTCCGGGTTCCAAGGAATTTTCTCCAATCATTTGGAGATACAATTCTTCCTCTTGGAATCCAAAAATACATCCCCACCATAAGTGGAGATTCAAATGAAAGTCATAGATTCATTAAAATCCAGAATACATCACTGTACCTTTTAATACAGTGGATCACCCACAATATATAGGTCATGGTCTATAGTTCCTTTCAAATACCTTAGGACCCTACAGACCGCATCCCAATGCTCTTAACTTGGGTTACTGGTATATTAAACCAGTTGACCCACAACAGAGGGTAACCATAACTCTCATACAATACATGCCTACTGAGGCGTGAATCCAAGACTTAACAAAATATCTCCGGATTTCAGAGGTATAGAACAAATTTTAAAAACAAAACAAGGACCTCACCAGACGTGAATTTAAATCAGATGTCCCTTTGCCAATAACCTTGGCTGAGATGGGGTAGTCATTTTATAGGACAATGTCACCCCCACCATTCTATAGCTCCCAACAAAATGTTTAAATTTTGAAAACATGTCTGGAGACACTTCAGTCCATCCCCTACTACAAAGTCATCGGTTGATAATCTCACTGACGGTTGATGGCCTGACTTACAATCGATAACCTCACTGACGGTCAATGACCTAACTTACAATCGATAGCCTTACTGATGGTCGATGGCCTGCCTTACGGTCGATAGCCTTACTTACGCATGATAAGACTTATCATTTTCTCAAATCCTGGGAAAAAACTGCAGCACCCCACCTTAGTCCGGGATAGTGCCAGAAAAATACCAGAACTCTCCTAATACAAGTCGGACTCCCATAGGAATCAGAGCATGTTTCAGAGGTTGTATCTGGAAATCGAAACACTCCTAGTACCAGCCAGACTCTTGTAGGAATTGGAGTAGGATTCGGAGGTTATACAAAGTAGCAATGCAAATCCGGAATCTGGCCTTACACAATCCTGGTTTTTATATTTTAGCGAGTCATTAATAAACATCTCCATAAGTAACTTCCCGCTTTAACACTTCGAAATTGTTGGTTGATTGGGATCTCACCGCAGTTTACAAAACATTACGGTGGACATGAACTCCCAAAAATGTGACCCAAAATCAGGGGATCAGGAGGCACGAGAGAAGCTCGCTTTCTTCGAAGTGTTAACGCCCCCGTCTCGGTAAAATCCGAGGAGCAAATGGGTCCCGACGAGTACACTCCAAGGATACAGCCAGATCGGAATAGAAATATTGAGTCCCTGAGTTGCACACTTATGAGACCCGTACAAAACTACAGTCACAAAAATACTGTTATGTCTTTCCAATTGTTATAGTAACACAAATATCTATTGAAAATAAACATCTCTCTCACTACAAAAATCATCATCCAATCGATATAATTAAATATCGATTAGGATGGAAAACTTTTCTCTCTCACTATAAAATTTATCATCCAATCAGTATATAACACTAAAACATCGATTAGGAACAACTTCTCTCTCACGAAAATAAGTCTTCCAATTGATAAAATACAAACATCCATTGGGTACAGAACACATGAAAAATCCTATATAAAATTATATTATGTTCAAAAACTTACTGGATGACAACAAAGCCACATATTAGAGAGCGAGAAAACCATACATAAATAAAATCCATCATTCACTTCATGATTCCATGAGATAGTCATACTTCTGTCAAAATTAGTGAGAGAAAAAGCCTATGAACCGAGAGAGAGCTCACTGTGAGGCTTCCATTTAACAGGAAGTTCTCTATTTCTTAACCTGTAAATAGAGAGAGTCTTCTTAAGAGAGAGAGAGAGAGAGAGGCAATACCCAACACCTCAAAAATAGGTGTCAAGATTTCATAGGTACAAAATAGCCACGCAAGGTGATAACAAATCACCTTTAACGTAAAAATTTTGCAAAAGATGGTGGACTAACGGTCCATCCTATAGAAATGTTCCATAAAATGTTTTGAGAAAAGAGTTGTTTTGAAACACCATTTAAGCAAAAAGCTAACACATATATCCCTCAATCCCTAGAATTGGAATCCAAGAAGACGCCAAATTTGTTCGTCTCATATCTGCATCATGAACATTATCATTATTGCTCCACCTTTTCAACCGTGAGGATTTTAGAACTTCTCAAGTATTACCTTTTCAGTGGCTACTTCATTGGGTTTATTGTAAGATGCATCAAAAGTTTTGCTAGCCCCTTTACCAATTTATGGTATGCATTATATAAAACCAAATAAATACTTCCGAGGGAACTTAAGGGTAGCTCCAATAGGCGATAACGTGAGGGGAAGTACACGTAGGTGGTTTGGGCATGTCCAGCATTGACCTAGAACAATACTGGTTAAGAAGGGGTGATTTGGTTTAAGTGGAATGATCTAAAAAGGCAAGGGGAAGGTCCAAAAAGACGTGGATGGAAATAGTGAGAAGAGATATGGTGACTTGTATTTCGACTGTGAGTATGGCCTTTGATAGAGCGGAATGACAGGATAGGATTTGTGTGGCCGACTCCAAATAGTTGGGATAAGGCTTAGATGATGATGATGATTATATAAATCCAAATATGTTTTAGTAGAAAATGTCTAAGGTTTGCCAAATATTTCCATGATTCTTTGAAAGCATAATATGATAATTTCCCCTGGATACTCTCGAAGTAGTGCAATGTGCATCATTCCAAGATTTTCAATTCATAATAGAAATTATATATAAGAAGTAGTGCGATGTGCATCATTCCAAGACTTTCAATTCATAATAGAAATTATATGTAAGACTTATATATATTTCTTTTTCACGCATTCGCTTAATATATATTTTGATTTTAGGATGTGAAAAGAACTTTTTTTAATGGTTCTACAATGTAGGTAAAAGGAAACCATGTTAATGTAAATATGTCCAGTAATATGAAATTAACTGTGGAAGACAAACCTCATTTTAGAGCCTTGAACGTGGAAAGAGAGCCTGTAACCTCATCAACCTTGGTATGGTTGTTTACCATTATATATTAGGTGGCAATCTTATGGATTTTTGTGGTCACTTGAGACTATAGATAGCACCTAGTTGAGCATCATGGTCAGTTTTTGCTTCTAGTCAATCTAGGAGGCTAAAGACTTCAACTTTGGAAAATAAGGCTAACTCAAATTGTTTTCATGTTAAGAGTAGGAAACTTGACACTGTTGCTTGATTGAGTGCAGAAGTGGAGTAATTTTCATGAAGTATCTTTACATAAGACTTGGGCTTACATAGCAAATGTGCAATAAGCATGGTTGTGAAGATAATGTGGCATGGAAATTGCTTCTGACTGTCTTTTATAAATACAACAAACATGTGCGAGTAGGTTGTCTCTGTGAGAAAGTAAATTTCTAAGAAGAGAACCCTGGATTCTGTGATATAATCCTAGATGCTCTGATACCATAATAGAATGTTTGTCTATACTTTAATTGTGAAACCCCAGCCAAAATTCTCTGATTTCATACTGGAATCATTTATTCTGACCTTTGATGTAACTAACTGCTCTTTGATAGAAAATATATTTGCATCAGCCACTAAAAGTGGGCATTCTTTTGCCTTTGGGAGGTCAGCAGTGGGACTCTGATCTTGGTGTTGTTCTGTGGTCTCTAACACCCTAAATCGAACCAATTGTCTGAATCCCCCATAAAGTGAAAATCCAGAGGGCAATTATGGAAAACTTAAGCTTTCAATGTATGGATATATCAAAATTTTGAGAGAAGACAATTCGAAAAGATATGTTGCATATTAAATTGGGAATGACCACTATGATAATTTGGGGTGCCTGTCCTTAATTAGTAAAAAACCATATATAACCACATCATGGGCCAATACCTTAGCTTCTGTGAGTGTTTGACTATTGAGAACAATAATACTACAACTAAGTTCATTTTTAGTTAAGTGCCAACACCTAGTTCTGACTTCCATTTCTGCATTGTGTACCATATACTAATATCTATCCAATGATTGTTTATATAGTTTACACTGTGTTCAAATGTCGCTGTTTCATGAGCATTAATATGCATGGTAAAAGGTTTATTTCTTGTTTATTCTGGAGTTAGTTGGCATCAGTATGGTGTTAACTTTGGGACTATCTTTTGGAAATATTTGATCACTAAAGAAATTATTCCTTAATTTATATGCAGTGAAGTAAATCTAGCCAAGAAGTATTCTATGGCCTCTGATGATCTTGATCATGTTAACCGTGCTTCTTCAACAACAGGTATTCTTATTTTTTATCTAAATAGTTCGCATGCAGCCTGTGAAGTAAAAATTTCAATAACTGGTCTCATAGTTAGTTTACCTTTGATGTATGTTATTGACTCTTTTCTATACAGTTTGATAATGGTCATATTTACTTGCTAATATTTATATCTTTTGTGAACAGCCGGGTGGACTTATTGGGACTCAAAAGCTTCTGCAGATGATATGGAGGAGTTATGGAAGAATCCTGAGGTCCTCAAAGAGTGGACAAAATCTGGAGAGCGAAAAGGAAGAGTACGTTTTTCACAGGATCCAGAAAAGAGACCCTACCTTTCCCGAGTCGAAGTAAAGGTACATTGAAAACCAGAAATAAAATTAATCATCTTGTTTGGCAAGATCAATTCTTGATTGCAATAAAGATGTGATCACTATCGCAAAGTGAGAGTTTAGGATCCATACCAGGATTGTATCCAGAAATGGAAAAACTATTATCAAGCCCTGCAGGTTTAACTTCAGGGTGAAAATTTCTATAATTTTAATTCCTCCTTTAGACTCAAATGTTCATATCTGTCGACATTTCAAGAAAAAATTCCGATGTTCATATTTTGGCCCTATTATATGTTCTGGGACTTTGTAAACTTTTGTTATACCAAAAAGCTTATGCTTATGAACATGGGCCTTGACAATTCTAATTCCTCCTTTTTGCCTCCTACCAATGACAAACAAGTGTGTAAATGGATGAGGATAAATTTTCACTAAGTATCTTATCAACTATAACCTCCAAAGAAGGCGATTTTGGATCCAAAGAAAGCTTATCATACTAATCGTTCCATGGATCAATTGGTATTGTTTACTTTTCTGATTCTCAGAAAAATATCCCTTGAATCAAGTTTCCACATTTACCTGACTTGGGCACATGGAGGAGGGAGGCAAACCGATTCTAGAATCACTCTAGAACCCCACTCCAACACCCATTCTTACCATCACTCTATTTTCCATGTAAAGGGCGTGGATCGAGTTGCCTTATCATATCACTTCTTGTGGTTTTTTTGTTTCTTTCCATTACAGTAAATCTCTTTTGAATTTTAGTTCTCAATTCGTCTTAATTCCTTTTGTATTCTCTGTTCAGGACAATTAGCATCCTCCCCCTCCCTTCTCTCTCTCTCTCTCTCTCTCTCTCTNTCTCTCGTCTC
>NW_006500347.1:162820-186294 GCF_000471905.2 Amborella trichopoda
ATTTTTCATATTTTCATAACTGTTTTAGCGTTTTGGACTTTTTATGTTGTATTTGTTTTTGTTTCACTGTAACATATTTTATTTTATTTGTAAACAATGTTTTCTTTAAAAAAACTTATTTTTATTTTTGAAGCCGTTGACGTGTACTACACAGTCAAATCCACTCGGACCTGGCGGAATTACTTG
Source organism: Amborella trichopoda (assembly GCF_000471905.2). Next base: position 163,007 of record NW_006500347.1, read on the forward strand.
CCTCGGGCCAGGGCCAAATCCGAGGCACAAGACGAGGTGGAAAATATTGCTCTAGATTATACCTTTAATCCGAGAGTCCTTTTGGTAAGAAAGCCAAATACTAGAGAGAGAGAGGGGGACTTCTTTAGTGAGGTAAGAGTTGAACGAGGAGGTGGTAATGAAGGTGGTAGCCTTGGTGGGGGCTTAGAAATCATAATAAAACAATTGTTTCATGCGGGCCGTATCTTATTTGTGATGTGCGGTCCAAAGGTATAAAGCATCCATCTTAAAGATAGATGCAAATAGGTATTTTATCTAAAAACAATTGAAACTACCGCTCCAAATGTTTTTTTAATAGAATTATTATTGCAGTTTTCAAAATTTATTTATTTATTGATATTTTAAACCAATATTAATACTTTTATTAATACTAAAAAGACTTAATTACACCATCAAAGATAACAAGAGAAGATAAAAAAAGCATCCCCTTTAGCCTAGCCGTCTGCCACTAAATTTGCTTCGCGATAAATATGAGTGAAGGAAACCATAATGGTTGAAGACAAATCCATAATCCTTAGTCAGAGAGGTCGTAACTTCCAAGGAATGAGTTGTTCTTTATTACACCACCTTACCACATTAAGAGAATTCTCTTCTACCTAATATGTATGGCCACAATTTTTCTCTCTAAAAATTTTCAAACCATGATAGAGCACACTTAATTCAGCAAAATTTACCGTTACACACCCTATCGACCTAGCATAGGAAAAAAAAGTATTACCATTACAATCTCTCAAAATACCACCAATCCCAATATTACCAGGATTACCAAGAGAACTTCGGTAACTTCTACAAAAGTTGAGTTTCACCATACCAACAAGAGGCGCCATCCATAAACTTTTTGGTCTACACCTAATGGCACCCATATAAAAAAGGTTGTTGAGGTTAGCAAATACATCAATCTTCGTCACACCTCGTCCAACCTTTGACACCGAGAGCCACGACCATATAGATAACTTAATAGATGAATTAGACAATCCAAAGATAGAGAAACTCTTTTAAAGGTCCTTTTGTTTCTTTCCTTCCAAACTTCCCAAAGGACAATTCCTTTAGCAATCTTTCACAAAGTTTTACCTGCCTTTGGCAGATGTCGCAATGAAAGTTGAGTAACAACACCATCAGCGGTCATTGGCAGGGCCAAACTAATATTCACCATACCAAACAGCCAATACCAAATTTGAGTAGTGAAAGAGCAATGTGATAAAAGATGCGCAACAGACTCTCCATCGACTTTACACAACAAACAAACATTTGGTAAGATCTTACCCATTTTAATCTGATTGTCAACTGTAAAAAATTTATTCATAGTTGCTAACCAGATAAAAAATTGCACTTTATGAAGAATGAGTCATTTCCAAGTCTGTGCAATCTGTGGGCAAAACCATCTTCAACGATCATGAAAGAAAAGATTGTAGCAAGATTTAACCGTAAAGATGTCATCACTCTCTACCTCCCACACCATCTGATCCATTGCATCTGGCGAAATATAGACCGTTGCCAGTAAATCCATCAATACACACCATTGAGCAAAGAGTATGTTATTTAGCCTCACATATGGCAAAAGAATATGCTAAGATAAAGAAACACATCTTCTCTCCACCAACTCACAGACCTTACTATTGGGTCTCATAATCACTTTAAATAGATCTGGGAAGAGAGACTGAAGGGGATAATCTCCTAACCACTTATAATGCCAAAAGGAGATTTGATTACCACACCCTACAGACCATCTAAAATAACCAGCAATCACAGGTCTGTAAGAGACAATATTTCTGCAATCTGAGTAGTATCCCTCCTCCTACCTCCTCCAAGCCATGCTTTCGATCTATCCAACCCATATTTAGCAAAGAGTATGAAACCATAATTGATCTTTTAAGTGGAAACTCCACCACCACTTACACAAAAGAGCTTGATTATCCATTCTAGTGCTTCTAATACCCAGACCCCCTTCCTTCCTGGGTGTACACACCCTGTCCCATCTTAAAAGATTGAACTTCCGCTGATTATTATTAGAGCCCCACAAGAAGTCCCTCATCATTTTCTCAATCTTTTTGGCAATCGAAGCAGGCATATTAATAAGCGACATCTAATAAATTCGAAAAGTTTGCCAAGCAAGATCTTAAAAGCGTCACCCTTCTCCAAAGAGATAAATACTTGGGTTTCCACAGATCTAATTTATATTAAGCTCTCTCAATCACCCTATCCCAGACAGCTATAGAAAGTTTAGAATCAGAAATTGGTAATCCAAGGTATAGAATGGGGAAAGAGTCCACCTTACAACCAATCACACTGGCCAAAGTCGCAGACAATGCCTGAGGACAATTAATACCAACAAGGGAGGATTTATGAAAATTCACTTTAAAGCCAATTGTAACTTCACATATTTCCAAAAATAAAGCAATATTCTTAATATGTAGGGCATCCGCATCACAAAAAATAATAGTGTCATCAGCATATTGTAAATGGGAGAGAATCTTGCCCGGATTTGCAATAGAAAACCCCAAAAAATATCTTAACCTTTCTACTCTGCTCAACATCAAACTGAAACATTCAGTATAAATGGTAAAGAGGAAAGGCAAGAGGGGATCCCCTTGACACAAGCCTCTAGAAGCCTGAAATAAGTTAATGGGGCTACCCATGAAGAGCACTGAAAAATAGGCAAACGAAAGGCAACCAAACATCTACTTCCTCCAGCTATCACCAAACCCCATAACTTTATAATTTATAGCAAAATCCCCCATTCCACACGATCATAAGCTTTTTCCATGTTCAGTTGAAGCAAAATATCAGCCTTCTTGCTTTGGACCCTCGAGTGAATACACTCTTGTGCAATGAGAACGTTGTCCATAATCTGACAATCCTTAATAAAGGCAGATTGGGTGTTGGAGATCATGCCAGGTAGTACACTCTTCAAATGTTCTGCCAACACTTTTGTAATAATTTTGTAAAGGCTAGTTAATAGACTGATAGGGTGAATATCTGACAAATTAGAAATCAAAGATTTCTTTGGGACCCCTTTAAAAATCTCACCTTAGATCAAGAAAGCCTTAACAAATTCCAGCAACTCACCTTTCACCAAATCCCAAAATTTATGAAAGAAACTAAGAGGGAAACCGTCCGAACCTGAAGCTTTATCCCCTAGCATAGCGAAAACCGCCTCTCACAATTCTTCTATAGAAATGTCCCTTTCCAAAAAAAATTTGCTTCTTCCAAGAGAACTTTGAAAGGGACTCTATTAAAGGATGGTGAAATAGTGACGTCTTGGAGAAAACCTTCTTAAAGTGGTCAATAATAGCCCTTTGCATAGCAACCGTATCATCTGAAGCTACACCAGGAATAGACAGACCCGAAATGTCATTGTCTTCTTCTAGCACTAGCAATAGCATGGAAAATTTTGATGTTAAGATCGCCCTCCTTAAGCCACTTCGAACTATACCTTTGTCTCAAATATATTTCCCCTGATCTCCTAAGATCCTCCAAATCTTTAATCTTCACGCCCCTCTCCAGTACCAACTGTTCTGACAAAACACCAATAGTTTGAACATTAGAATCTAGCAATTCTATCTCAGCAAGTACACCATCTATTTTGGCCTTAATATCGAACTTATGCACTATCTTCCAATCAATCAACTTATGTTTAACATTCAAAAGTTTTTTGTGTAACTGAAACTCCATGGTACCCTCCATCATAGTAGTGGTCCACATTCCTTTAATCAGCTCAACAACATCTTTCTCTATCAGCCACCCAACATCTAACCTAAATGGTCTAGGCCCACCATTTAAACAATCAGTAGTCAATAATAAAGGGCAATGGTCCGAAGATATACTGGGAAGAGCTTTGACCGAGGCAAGGGAAAACACTTCCACCCACTCCGACGTAACCAAAGATCTATCTAATTTAGACATAACTAAATTAGTTATGCTATTATTAGAACAAGTAAACTAGGAGCCAATGATAGGGAGATCAACCAAAGAATTATTTTCAATAAACCTATTGAACATCCACATCGAAGAATTGATAAGAGTGCTAGCAAGACATGCATCAGGCCATCGGATCAAATTGAAGTCCCCACCAATAACCACAGGATAAGAACATAAACTAAATTACCGAATGTAAATCATTAAGGAAAAGTTCTTTTAAGGCCGACACACAAGGCCCATACACATTCAATAAACCCCAAAAAACCACTATTCGGGCCAATAAAACCCAAAAGCAAAAACTAGTTCTTGAAAACAACTTCAAAATTAACAAGAACCAAAGGATCCCATAGGACCCATAAACCCGATGATCTGTTAATAGCATCAATACCATAAAAAGAAACTGCACCAGAACCCCACCTCCCAGCCTCAGAAACATTGGGAACGTCGCAAAAATCTTTAAGGAGTCTTCCACTAATCATATCTCTCAAAGTCGCTCTTCGTGACTTCCGACGCTCCTTAATCTCTTTCGTAACCTCACAAAGAGGCACATTTTCCATCCCTATATCCTTTACAAGCTTACCAACCACAAAAGCCTCAGTCTCTGCCCTCTCTTCTACATTGGTACCATCTATCGGCTTGCAAGGAATAGTTGACAACGATGGCTGGGAACCAACCCTTCCACCTTCTTGAACTTCAGATGAGACGAACATCATCATCCCCATAGGACTTTCAGCGTGAGTATATTCCGGTGGCTAGAGAGAAACACCATCCAGAGGGCAGAGAGCATCCGACACTACCGTAGCAAAATTGGCACAGGAGTCTCTACTTCTTCATCAGCAGCTAGCTTAGGTGTTGTCAACATGGGAACCTGTGGAGCTTCAATGGTAGGAGAAATTGCTGATCCTTCTTCATCATCAAGAATCATGATCTCGCACGGGTCAATCATCAACGGATCAAAAGTGGACCTAGAGGCACTGGACTCCTTCAATGATGCCCTGTGAGTCGGAAGATGATACATACTCCGTCTCAACCAAAACAATAGTAGACCACACCAAATGCGCTGGATCTGAGAACCAACAGCAGCCGTTTGTAAAGGACGAATATACCAGAAAACCACATAGTACCACCACGATGTAGAAGCCTTCCTATTTTGAAGCAAGAAAGTCAAGATGGACAGGGAAGGTTTCCGCACGGTCTTGTCCATCAACTGCAGGGTTGCCACGTTCACTGAGATATCATTCTGGAAGATATGGGTACTCAGTGGGTCTTCCTTGGGACACGGAGCCGCCACCTCTCCCTTTTTAATATCTTCCTTGGAGCACGGCATTGCCATCTCTTCCAAATTTTCACCGTACCTGGGGGTATTGGGTGCACCCGCTAGACTACTAACTCTACCGATAACATAGAGAGAAGTTTTATCCGTATGGGGAGAGATAGTCTCATCCATAAAAATTGTCGAAGAAGATGGCACTCGTGCGAGAAAATTGCTGGAAAAACCTGTCGTCGAATGAGGGAAATGTTCAATCAGGATCGACCTCTTGGTAATCTTGGGAAGTTTAAAATTTTTTGAATTCCTGGCGTTATGCCTATCTTTTCTTCGTTGACAATTACGGGCAACGTTATCGGCAGAGAAAACTTCGATCATCCTGTCGATTTTTCGGGCCGTGAAGAAGGCTCATACTCTGCAAGCACCACACCATCGAAAACCTTCTTATTCATTTTGTTCTTTACCGCAGTCCAACCATCATCATCCAAGGGAAAAACACCACTCGGCAATGATGCTGACTTAATATTAATGACCTCATTTGCCTCCATAACTGAATCCATTAAAAAACTTTCAAGGCCCACTTGTAGATGAATCTTGGACGGGAAAGGATCCTTCCTCAAACGCCATAGATTGACACGCACAGAGTCCATAGAACCCACTTTCAACATCTCCCAATCAATATCACAAAATGAACCACACACATTTACCAGTTTTTGAAAGATGGCCAATTTCCATGCATGTAAAGGTATGCCCCGAAAAGTAACCCAAACCCTTTCCCTCTCAGCAAAAGACCCATGAACAGAAGGACTCCATGGATCCAAAGACAACAATTTACCTCGAATTCTGACAAATCTATTAAGAGAGAGCACAAACTTAACTTCATCAGCAGATTTAAGGAAGAAAATCACCTTATTAACACCCAAAGGACGCACTTCAAGCAAGAACGGCAAATCCCCATCCCCTCCTCACCTAGTCCCCCAAGCCAAAAACATCATTAGATGGAGGAGAAAAGGAACCCACAATCACCAAATTTGTTTTAAAACTAGTGTCCTCTACAAACTTACTATCAACAACAACACGAGGCAAAGACGGCATTAACGCAAGGCTTAAAAATTTTATTTATTCATATTCATGATATCCATGTTAAATATTATATATTCTCTAAAACTTAGGATCAGATTTTATTTCAAAAATAAATTTATTAAGGGGCCACATTTCTACAGGCTTGCCCTCATGCTAATTGTAGTAGGAGAGTTAGAGAAGGGTTGAGTTGGTGCTGGTGGATCACGACATTAGTTCTTGTGTAAAAGAAATGTCTAATATTTGTAATCAACGGAGAAAAAGGTCCCAAAAGGGTAGCTAAAGGTGGTCCAAAGGCTTTTCATAAACCCATCATAAACCCAAGGGCTTCTATAGGACCATAAGTTTAAGGAAAATGTTTTGATAGGGTTGTAGCCCTATCAAAATAAGTAACGCTTCACATTATAACTCATCAAAAATTGCCATTCAAGTGTTGAAACATCTTTAAATCGATAATATCAGCATGAACATTATAGTTGTGAAAAAAAGTTAGGATTTCAAGTTTTAAAACTTGTGTATATCTAGGCCATCCATTTCCCCTTACAAATAAATATTAACAGACTTACAAGAGTTGTACCATTTTTTTAGTTTCAAAATTTATTGTCAGTGATGGAATTGATTCTTGAGCCATCATAAAGATTCCTCATGCCCAAAGTACTTTTCGGATGAGGATTTGAGGTGAGCCTTTATTTTGTTTTCACAAAACCCAAGCCTTATGTAAAAACTTCATTATTTAATTATTCCCAAATTTCATGATATCCATTTTATTACACTATTTGGCTAATAAAAAAGGGAAATGTTTCTATGTGACCCCAACAATATATAAGTTATATGCGACCCCACTTCTTAGCCGTTTGATTTGAATCGAATGGCTATAATTATTCATATCACAATGTCACATCAAACACTATTTTATTTTTTATTTTTCTTCCACAAAAAATTTTTTGATGAAATTTTGGGCGTCCCATCATAAAATTAGGGCGAACCTGGTAAAAATATAAAAGAAATATTTTATATAAAAATAAATAACCAAATACCTCTGTAATTTTTAGGGTATTCTGGTAATTTTTGTCACCGGCATATTTTGTTAATATTTTTATCATATGCACCCTTGTTAGATCTATGCATTTCCCAAATTTTTGCTTCAAAAATATTTAAATAATAAAAATAAAAAATAAAACACTATAAGTCGTTTGATCAAGATCTTACGATTAAGTTGTTAGCTTGTGACATTGTGACTCAAGCCATCTCAGCCATCTATTCAGATCTAATGGTTGAGACCAGGGTCACATATACCATATATGAGGGTGGAATCACGTAGAAAGCCCTCCCAATTAAAAATAGAAGATACTTATCCCTTGCAAGGTAAATAGACTCTCATTTTGTTAGGCCATAATACCCTTTTTTTTTTTTTTTTCTTTTTTTTTGGAGCTAGGCCATGGTTTAATGTAAAGTAAAATGATTTTCATGATGTTAGGCCACGCGTCACTTTGAAGGTCTTGACCAATGTTGTTAGATTCGATTCAGAGTATTATTGGATTTGGTTAGAAAAATGAAACAATTCGGTGATTTGGACGATTTTGGGGAAGACTTCGGAATTTTTTTAAAAAAAATTTAATATAAATAAATTAAATATTTATATATATATATATAATATATCAAAATAATGAAAAAAACTTAAATAAAAAAATAAACAAATTTAAAAATACTTTTATATAGGTATTTCTTTTTTTACCGAAGCGGCCTGAAGCTTCGGCTAAAGCAAACTCAAATCTGACTGAAGCAGCCTAAATCTGATCGAAGCTGCAGCCCCCGAATCTGATCGAAGCTGCAGCCCCGAATCTAACCGAAGCTGCAGCCCCGTGCTTCTCTTCGCTTCGGTTTATGCCTAAAATCCAAAGGAGCGAAGCGAATTTGACATGCTTCTATTCACTTTGGTTTATGCCTAAAATCCGAAGGAGTGCAGCGAATTTGACATTAGTGCTGGTAACTGGTATATAATAGTGCAAAAGTATTTGGTATATATAATAATGCAAAAATATTTTTGTGTGGACTCCAGTATTTTATTTTTTTTATATTTTTATTGTGGCATTGAGTAGAATCTTACACTAACATCACTATTTCATATCTAATAAACGTGGGAAAATATCTCCATATCTCCTATTTTTAAATTTTATTTCTTAATAAACCTAAGGTTTCAAAAAATATCTTCCAACCCCATGACCACTTTAAACCTGTTTTTTAACCGAAACAAATGTGAAAAATACATGCTATTTCTAAACTCAATCCCTTCTCTCTCTTCATTTATATACCCCAAACTTCTATCTTTCTTTGTGTTTCTCTCTCTCTTCTCTCGTATTTATCTAAACACCTCTCTCTCCCTTTAAGTATTTATCCAAACATCTCTCTCTCATCCCGGTAACCTCTCACCACCAAGTATGTCTCTCCTCCCGTATTTATCCAAACACATATGTCTCTCTGTGTTTATCCAAACACCGCTCTCTCTCCTCCCGCTAACCTCCCACCACCAAACACCTATCTCTTCCTGTGTTTATCCAATCACCTCGTTTTTTTTCTATATATTTCCTGTGTATTTTGGAATGGAGAGAATGAGGGCAGAGAGATGAGAAACGTGAAGAGAGAGTTAGACAGGGAGGAGATAGAGTAAGGGGTTGGAGATGGGAAAGACGGAGAGGAGAGAGAATGAGGGTAGAGAGATGGGGAAACGTGAATAGAAAGTGAGAGCGGTAGGAGATAGACGGAAGGGTTAGCGACGGCAATGACGGAGAGAGAGAGAGAGAACTTTAGGATGATGGCTTTTAGAAAATACATGTCTTTTTAGATTTGTTTGGCCTAAAAACACAAGTTTAAAGTAACTCAGGGGTTAGAAAAAATAAAATCTACAATTTTATGCTTCAAGATATCTTTTAAAACCTTGGGTCTATTATGAAATGAAACTTAAAAATAGGGATATCAAGATATTTTTCTAATAAACTAATATAAAATAATATATTATTGCATATACATATGTACATAAATTCTCAATTAGTTATCATATACTATTAGTGGCCTACATGTTGAGTAATTAAGTTAAATCACGTCTCTGATGTACTTTTTGTTTTTGCTTTATTTCTCTTCCATTTTGATAATTGAATTCCACTTATTCTTCAATTTTCAAATCCACCTTAAAATCAACATATCGGTGTTGAGAAAAAAAAAACCATGAAAAAAACTAGATTTTGAATAAATGCTTCCCTTTAATCTTAAAACATTATTTTTTTCAAAGCTCACATAAAGTGTATGTTCGATTTTATTTTATTTTTCCTTTAAAATCAGCCCTGTGCGTAGGATCCCAAAAATTTTAAAGTGCTAAAATTACTGAGAGACCATAAGGTGTGAGTATAGGATATGCTCCTGCTGCGAGACCACATAGTACATTGGCCCAATGTTTTAAGGGTGAGGATGGGATGTCATTTTGGTGGATAACTTGGATCTAACCCTTGGCCCACATCGCATGTAGTGGCCTCGGCTCTTTGCGTACTGGGTCAATATCAACTTCAAGAATCAAGGCCCATTGGGTACGGCTCTTTGCTTGCTGGGTCAATATCAACTTCAAAAATCAAGGCCCATTGGGTACGGGGTGGTTCCATGTGAATTTAGGGACGGTATTACTTCCAAATGAGGTTCAATCATCAAAGAGCATCCGAGGAGAATAAAACAAATCAAGTCCCTGTATATTGTGGAGGGTGATTCATTGAATATGATTAGTTGGTGCAACAAGAACACCGCGTGCCATGGGAGATGTGATCTCTTGTAAATTTTGGCATAATTTTTATTAATTTTTTTTCAAAATGTTTTTAGAGAAGTCAATGATTTGGTTGATTCTTTAGCAAAAAGTGGTGCCATGGTGCTCTTGGTCTATGATGCTGTAACTTTATTTTGTCAAGAAAATAAAAGAAGTCCTTGTTTATGTTTTTTTATTCAGATTTCTTTTTGCTGTTCTGTTGCTCTTTGTTGTCCTTACGTGGCTATTTCTTTCACAAACCCCCCTTCCCTCGGGCTTTTCGTGTAACCCCCTTCCACCCCTCCCCTCCCCTTTCCTCCCACTACCCACGCCTTTGCTCCCTTTCACTTTTTTGTCGCTGTCCTCGTTGCAATCACGACAAAGAATATGCCTACTAAAGACACAAAAATAGGATAAGTTGAAATCCGTCATAAAACAGGTGTCTCGATTTAATATTTTATTTATATATCTTCTTTAAAGAAAAAAAATAAAGGATAAGTAAAGAAAAATATCTATTATCTACATTTAAGTATATTATAAACTCATGGTTCAAATAATGTAGAATTGAAGTGAATTCGATGTCCTCCCATTGATTTTCAGCCTTCTTTTTTCTGCCTTAACTCTCCTCTATATAGTTAATACTTAAGATAGGATTCTCCCCTTCACCATTTTGTCCTCTCATGTATCTATCCTCCCTCTTTTTCTTCACTTGCTTATGTTGAATCGATGATTCGAATCATATTTAATTCGATCCGAATTGGTGATTCAAGAAAATATTAAAAATAAAAAAAAAATTTAGATACTCTCCTTAACCCAACTTTCTAGATATCCTCCCCTAATACTTCTTAAATCACATTACTAACTCCAATAGTGTATTATTTTCTTTTTAATTAAACACCAAGTAAAAAAGAAATATGATAAAAATAACCCCCTCTAAACCCATGTTTATGAACCTCCTCTCTTTATAGGAAAAAAAAATCAAGCCAGTTCGGTACATATCTTCAATCGGCTTCACTGTTTATAATTATGCCAATCCATGATAACGTGCATCGGACTGAGTTCAACAGGGACTGAGAGCCGGTTAGACGCAATTCTTTCTTTATACTGAAGCAGCTTTACTAGAGGCTACAAGTCGGTACGTAACAAAGTGTATTGGACCGGATTCATTGTATAAAACAAAGCAAAACTTTCGTTTAGAGGGGATATTTTCATCATAATATAATTTCTTGTTTTACTGAGGGGTAGAAGCGAAAAAATAGTTTTGGGGTTATTGTTATGATTTAAAAAATTTTGGGAGGGGGGGAGGGAGCGTGCCCATGAAGTTTAGTTTGGGATCTTATTTGTAAATAAATGAAAGAATACAAATTAAAATAGGGGCTAACACGAGGCAGACTTAAAAAAATATTAGATAAACTTAAAAGAAAAGAAAAATATAAGTTGAGGGTTTTCAAGGGACGGCCTGTGGGGGGGGGGGGGTTCCAGGCCAGGAATCATACCATCCTAGAACCTGTTTGGTCCCAATTGATTCCCATTAAGATCGGCTACTCAGATAAAAAAATATCGGGTTTTAAAACACTTGTAAAAAGACATTGGTAGTTGAACTTTAGAAATTGGATTATATTTCAAATAAAATTAATAATCCTCAAACAAGAAATTTCCTCTTTATATGAAACTGAAATATTTACTATGATATTGGATAAAGGTCGAATATTATATTTAAATTAGTTTTTTATTTTATATTCCTTATAGATTAAGCCACAGCCAAGGGTAGCTTTTTTTTTTTAACCCCTTAGTTTTTGAATGTTAAGTAGAGGACTTATTAATGACTAGTTTGAGACTGCAAGAGGGAGTTATTAGAAGAGAGAGCTTTGAGATGAGTTTCATCTTAATGCATCACTAGCCTAAAATAAATCTTTGAAAAAAGAAGCTAAAACCCCCTCCTTTAAACTTAGGATAAAGTTTCTCTAAGGCATAGGCTATACCAAAACAAAAATAAAACCTCACCTCAAAAAGTACTTTTTGCAATGGCAATCCCTATTTAGAAGTGGGGCACCAGACCTCAGCCACTCGCCGGACTTATATGGTTTCGTGGTAAAGTATCTCCTCTCACTTCCTCTCCTCCTCTTACAAGCACTGCATAAGATTAAACTTCTTCAATGGAGAGTTGCAGCTTTCTCCAAGCCATCTTATTGATGCTGCCACCAACCGAATTGCCCAGTCGCTCCCTCATGGGCTTTTGTTACCTCTCCCCTCTTTTGGAAAGAGTAAAAGCCACTCACAAACACTTCTCCACCCGTCCGACTGCTATTTTTATCGCGTCTTTCCCCAAAACCGGCACCACATGGCTCAAGTGCCTCCTCTTCTCCATAGCCAGCAACCATCAAAAAGAGGTACAAAAGCGCCTTCTCTCTACCCATACTCATCTGCTTGTTCGAAATGTAGAGCTAACAATATTTGACAAGACCCCAGTGCCAAATATCTCAATCTGGCCTGAACCTAGACTCTTTAGCACCCACATCCCTTGTGGCTGGCTACATGCCTGAATCGGTGAAAGACCCCAGTTCCCGAATCATTTACATCACTCGCAACCCGAGACACCTTCATTGCCCTATGGGACTTCATTCAACATGAGTCAGCCGAATTGAACTCCTTCAAATTCTTATCAGCAGAGGCATTGAGTTTTGAAGAGCCATTTGAGAAGTTCTGTGAAGGTAAGCTTAGTTATGGGCCATTTTTAGAGCACATATCGGAGTACTGTAGTGTGAGCAAGGACCGACCCGATAAAGTGTTGTTTCTTACTTATGAGCAGATGAAAGCCGATCCAAAGGGTGGGGTGAAGAAGATAGCTGAGTTCATAGGCCAGTCCATTGAGGAGGAGGAAGAGGTTAAGAAGATAGTGAAAATGTGCAGTTTTGAGGCGTAGAAGCATGGAAGTCAAGAAGGAAGGTGCACAATTGGGTGGTCTGCCTAATAAAACATTCTTCAGGAAGGGAGTGGTGGGGTACTGGGCAAACCATTTCACGCCAGAGACGATCACGAAACTCGATTGAATTACGAAAAACAAGCTCTAAGGATCAGGATTGGAGTTCACATTTAATTAAAGGAGAAATATACAAAGATACCATTTACTTTTAATGTAAGAAGGTCACAATGACTTTTGTCTATAAGATTTCAAATTGGGTGACTCAAAGTTCGCAAAAAAATTTCTCGAACTTTGATACACAACCAAAGCCATTCAATTTGATATTTATTGGCTAGTTGCAATTGTGACCTCCTTGTAATAAAGATAAATGGTTTCATAATATACAATCCTTTAAAACCCAATAGATCTCTTAGGACTTGTTATTGTTTATGTCAAGGATCTAATATTGTCGTTAATTAGTAAGAATTAGTATGTGGGGAAGTTGTGTATGCGTGCAATTTGTGTTCTCTCATGCATGCTACGAGCATGGGTACCTTTGCTGCTGCTTTATCCAAGCGTTAATCTTGTTCATATGGGATTTTCTTAATCTAGTAGCTAATTAGTAAGAATTTGAGTATGGAGACGTTGTGCATTTTTTTTTTTCTCTTTTTTTTTAATGTTGTAAATTTTATTAATAGTATTAAAAAAATTATGAATAAGGAGTGGAAATACAAAAATGTGCAGAGCGACCTTACATTCAAAAAGTTTGACTGCCATATGATCCAATTCATCACTCACCAAAAAATTAGCATTATGTTCCTTTCTCTGTTAATAGGCTCAGAAATAACCTTCCTCCCGCTTGAACCTTCCTTAACCTCATTTGATTCTGCAACCAAATTCCAAATAAATTTTTGGTTCCCATTACAGTAGTGAATGACATTTGTAGAATGAGGCACAAATTTGTCTGCTTAGAAGCCACATCTCTCCCAAAATGGTAGGGCCTTGTGCACGACAGCTCTAAAACTCTACGATTGATTTTTGGCAAGTAAAGAGCAAGAAAAACATAACCACCCACATACAATAAACAAGCAAGAAAGCAAAACAAGAAAGAAATAATATAAAGAAGACTACCAAGATTTACGTGGTTCGTTATATACTTGATTATATCCATAGGCAAAGACGATCAATTGACTAATGATAGAAAAAAAGTTGCAACATGGCTCTTATACGAGAGAATCATGATACAACTCAATATCTCATAAAGGCCTTTCTTTCTTAATTTTTTCTCTTTATCACTTAAGGCTTCTCACTCTACACACAATCCAAATATTTTCTACACCTTAAACCTTTCTCTCTCACTCTCTATGTACTTATTTATAGATGAAAGAAAGAAATTCAAAAAGATAATCACATGGGACCTTCGTTATCGCTTTATGGCAACGATAAACACAATTAATCACTATCCTATTTTTGGATGAGTTAACTATAGTAAGATAATGATTCCCTGAAGGTTAGAATTCCATACCCAACAAAATGTGAAAGTATTTCCAAAAAATCTAGCACTTGCTCCTACAAAAATTACAAAATGAAACCAATCCCAAAAAAATAGGAAAGTTAAAATGATACCTCCCACACGGCAAGACATATCCCCACAAATCTTCACTTTGATTTGAATTCCATAAGAGATTTCCCTTGACTGCCTTCTCCACATACACATCCCATGGATGCTCAACTAGATAACATATTAATCAAGTCCAAATATAGTTTGAATTTCTATAATGGTATAAGGTTTTTCAGCAAATCTGCAACATTATGTTTGGTGTTGATATTCAACAATAAGAGATCACCTCAACTACCATCTTATAGATGAAACGGTACCCAACATCAATATACTTCGTCATTGCATGATACAATTGGGTGCTATGCCATATATAGGGTGTTCTGATTATTATGTTACATGTGTGACGCCAAATCACATATGTGCTTCTTTATATTTGACTTTTCTCATGCATTTTAGGCTATTGGATTGCTTCCAATCCAATGGTTGTGAAGTTGTAGGCCTTTACTCTCTAAAGGGATGAAAACCTTTTTTTGTTGAGAAAGAGAGAGTGAGAGAATACGAAGAGAGAAAGAGTGAGAAAAAGATAGGAAGATTGGCTGCAATTAGGTTTTCTCGTGTAAGTTGTTGTATGCTCTATTTTAGAGAGAGAAAGTGAGCAAAAGTTTGAGCCCATTGTGAGTATACTATGTGCCATATTTTAGAGTGAGAAAGTATCAAAGAGAACATATTTTTTGGTGTTCTAGGTGCTTGTTTTTTTGGCCTTGTTTTTAGTGAGAAAGAATTGTTGGATTTTGAAGTTTTGAGCTTTATTTTACCTTTTAATATTCCGAAATTGGTAAGTAAAGCCTCACACCATTGTCCAGTGGTGCAGGTCACTTTTTGTGGTTAAACCATGCTAAATCTTTATGCTATGTAAATCACATATTTTTGTATTTTTATTCCTTGATGTTGCTTTGATGTTAAATTGTTTCCCATGTTGGTTTTATGTAATGTGTGATGCACAATAGTTATTAGTTTGATAAACTCCTATTGTATTTTTACCGCAATCAATCCCAACAACTGGTATCAAAGCTTAGGATTTGTACTTCATTGTGTTTTTGAAGAAATAGATTTTGCTATTGTGCTTATTTGTTAAAATTTTCTTAAAGTGGAAAGGGCAATAGAATTTGAAAAATTAAAATATTATCTTGTTGTGAAAGAATTTGATCGGCAACTTCGAGAAAATGAGGTCATGCATGTTAGAATAGAAGATTGGAAATGAGATATTCTAGACAAAGTATGTTTGACAGACATTAAACCATGTATTTCACCTTCAATTTTATTTGATGTTTGTCAATGTAAAACATTTGCACAGCTTCGGTAGTATTTAGAACAATCTTTCTAACAATCATTTGGTGTTAAATAAAATGCAGGCCATGAAAAGTTGTTTCTTTTAAAAATAAAAGAATGTGCAAAGATTATAGCGCATGTAAGTGAATTTATTTCTATTTCTGTACAATTGAGACCTTTGAAAGTCAATTTTGATAAAGAAGTTTTATGTTTGCTTTTGGTGAGTTCTTTACCTACTAGTTAGGATACATTGGTTGTTATTGTGACAAATACAATGGATAACAAGTTTAATTTAAAGATGTTATTTCATTTGTTAAATGAAAAGACTAGAAAGACATCCACATAAATGCTTGTTAAATCAAATCAAGCATTAATAGGAAAAGATAGATGAAGAACACAACATAGAGATCAACCCTATAGATTTAAAAAGGGTAAATCTCATGGTAGAGGTAGATCCAAGTCAAAGGACAATAAGATTACTTATTTGTATTGCAAGAAAACTGATCATACAAGGAATATTGTTATACTTTGAATAATAAACAAAAGGCTAAAGGCAAGGATGACCATGTCGAAGCAAGTATGGTATCTGATGATAAGATGCGGTCACTTTTAGTATTGTATACACAACATTGTCTTCTGAAGATAATTGAGTATTGAACTTTGGTGCGTTATTTCATGTTTGCTTAGAAAGATTATATTTTTCTTCATACATGGATGTGGATGGTGGATTTGTCTATCTTGGTGATGATTAAGCCCGCAAAATTTTGAGCATTGAAAATGTTGTTATCAAGCAATCAAATGGAAAAAATCACACATTGAGAAATGTGAAGCATGTTCCTGAGTTGAAAAAAAATTTCATTTCAGTCAGATAATTAAATGACTCTGATTTCATAATGAGTTTTGGAAATGGGTCATGGAATATTTCAAGATGTTGTATGACAATGTTGAAAGGGTAAAAAGATGGGAGTCTCTACATTTTTCATTGCACAACGCAAAAGAATGATGCTGCAAAGAATATCGTTGCTACAGCTAATAAGCAAGAGGACATGCAGATTTGACATAGTTGTTTGGGTCATCTCAGTGAGCATGATATGAAGGTATTGCAAAGTTAAAACCTTATTCTTATATCTAAGCATTGTTTTCTAGATTTTTATGATCATTGTGCCGTGGGTAAGCAGCGTAGGGTTAGTTTCAAAATAAATGTTTCTCATAAAAAAAAAAAAGTAAAGCATTAGAATTGATATATTCTGATATTTGTAGCCATGTTAATATTAAATTTCTTGGTAAAGCTTCTTATTTTGTAACCTTTTTAGATTATTATTTTAGAAAGTGATGGTTGTATCCTTTGCCTTCTAAGGATTAAGTTTTTGAAGTTTTCAAAATTTTCAAAGCCAATGTTGAAAAGGAAACAGATAGATTTATTAAATGCTTGTAAACTGATAATGGTAGTGAATATTGCTCGATTGCTTTTTATGCTTTTTATAGAGAAAATAACATTCGCAAAATAGATTGTTCCTAGGACACCCCAATAAAATGGTATCACTGAGATGATGAATAGGACAATCAATGAAAGTGTGGGCAGCATGCTTTCACAATCAGGTCTTGGTAAGTAACTTTAAGCTTAAGCTATTAATACAGTTATATATTTGATCAATAGATCGCCCAGTGCACATTTGAATAGTGAAATACCTGAAATTTTGTGGAGAGATAAAAAAGTGTCAAATAAACACTTCAGAACATTTGGGTGTGAAGCTTATGTTCAAGTACCTAGTGAAAGTATAGAAAAATTAGATGTCAAGTCAAAATATATGTTTTTCTTGGACTATGATGGTGATAATAGATGTTATAGCATTTGGGATCCTATTGCAAAGAAGACCATAAGAAGTAGGGATGTTCTTTTTAATGAGAATGTGATGTTTGTTGAAAAAAAGCAAGAAGAGTCAAAGCAAGAAAGGCTTGTTGTACACATACAAGTCCAAAATCCTATTATTTCACATCGACAAGTGCAAGATACTCAAACTCATGCTTAAGACAGTTTTGATGGAAGTGATGTTAGTTATGAGGATGACATTAAATTGCTTGAAGATGAAAAAGGCCTATCAGTTACACATGAGCAAGAATTAAAAAGATCCACACGTCCGACACAAAGGTACTCTCCTTCATTAAATTATGCTTTGTATACTAATAGTGGTGAACCTAATTCTTTTTAATAAGTTATTTGTTGCCCTAATGCTGAACAGTGGCATAAGACGATAGATAAGGAGATTGATGCTTTGCATGAAAATAATACATGGGAGTGGGTGGAACTTTATGAAAATAAAACATTGAAGAATAAGTGGGTATATTCAATTAAGTGGGAGGTGAATGGTCTTCTGCTATATAAGGCCAGACTTGTGGTGAAAGGCTTATGGACAAAAACTAGGTATTGATTTTAATGAAATTTTTGCTCATATTGTTGAACATAACTCTATTATAGTTGTTTTATCTTTGGTTGCTAATTTGAATTTGGAGCTAAAACAATTTGATATTAAAACTGTTTTATTGTATGGTGATCTTGATGAAGAAATTTATGTGTCAGCGTGAATGTTTTGATAACAAAACCAATCCTAACTTGGTTTGCAAGTTGAAAAATGAATTGTATGGTTTGAAACAAGCATCTAGACAATTATAAGAAATTTAACGATTTTGTTTTGGGTGGACGTTATTCTAGATGTAATTTTGATAATTGTATGTACTTCAAAAGTTCAGCATATGATTCTCTTACTGTTTTATTGCTTTATATTGATGATATGCTTGTTGCTAGCAATGATTTGAATGAAATCAAACGATTGAAGCTATTGGGCATGCACATTCATAGAAGATTGACAACAACATAAGTACTTCGGCACGAAGGACGCCAAAGTTAATATAAACAGATATTACTTCGGCACTTAGAATGCCTAAGTTCAAATATACATTCCATAAATAACTTCGATAAGAGGGATGCGCCGAAGTTGACACCAGTAGGGGTTACTTCGGCACTTATATTGCCGAACTACTTTTGAGCATCTCAGAGACACTTCGGTTTATGTGGTGCCGAACTTCTTTCTCTACAACGAAGGGACGAGCGAAACAAGAACTAAGAAATGTATTGATTGAATAAGAAAACAGGAGCAAGAAGACAAGAAACGTGAGAAAAGACAAGAAATGAGATTGGTTAAATAGATAACAAAAACCAATAGAAAATGATCTTTTACAAAGAGGAGAAGAGATAGAAACTGAGAGCAGCAGAGATTATAGCATCGAAACATGAATTAGAGAGAGATATAACAGAGAGACTAGAGCATCAAAATAATAGAGAGGGGAATATAGAAGATCTAAGAGAGAGAAACACACCAATTTTAAGGAGGAAAAATTTCCATAACAATTAGAGAGAGAAAAACACCAATTTCAAGATCTTTGGAGAGCTGATTTGAAATCATTAGAGGAGGGAGAAATAATAATAAATTACATCACATCTCTGTGGAAGAATCGATGGGTTAACCGTTCTGATACCATGTTAAGAATTAGAAACCCTAGATTGGGAACTTTGAGAGAGAAAGGGAAGAAGAGAGGAATAATACCTCACTTCATACGATTCACATTATCCTTTATTTACAATGAAAAGAATATATATATGTTACAAAAAAAATTAAAGGACTATACTATACTATCTCTCTTAACACCTCCAAAGAAAAAAAAGATAAAACTAACGGTCTAAAATTTTTCTTCAAAAAACTACCGTTTCAATTTTTAAAATCCAAAAAACGATAAAACTAACTGTAAAAAAATATTCTTCAAAAAATGATCTTTTGTATTTTTCAAAATTTATTCTTTTACGTATGGAAAAAGTTTATATAGTGTCAAGGCTCTAAACAATCAAATTAGAGCCCACATCAAAATTTTCATTAGAAGAGGTTGTTTTGATGCTCAAATATCCTCAAATTGATCATCTCAACATCAAGATCTGTGGACATGAGAAAAAAATGGATTCTAAATTTTGAAAATATTGCATCTTGTAACGTATTTTTTTACCGTCAATTTTCAAGATTTTCATAGATGTGCTCAATCTACACTATTTTTTAAACTTTAAATTTTATAATTAAAGATAAAAATATATTTTAAGACTATCACAAATATTTTCAGTATTGAAACCATATTTCTCGATACTATTTGAAGGTGTGTTTCACTTTGCTTGTTTAGAGCCTCGGCTCTATATAAACCGCACCCTTTAGGTATTATCGATCTCCTTATCAGAGAGAGTGTGTGTATAAAATTAAGTCAAAAGTCTAATAGACCATGAAGGGAGGACACATATCTACATATGGGTCCTATGACTCATAAAAACTGTGTCCAGTTCTTAATCCCAAATACAATTACAAAATGAATTACTCTATGTTGGCGCATGTGAATTCCTCTGTGTTTGTGTATGCGTATGTTCGTGTCGGTATCTGTGCCTCTTTGCATGGCCATGCATTATGACACCTAAGGGCTTAAGAGGCCATTGTCTATAAAATCCTCTTGGATTGTCCTAAATTTTAAGCTATCCTTGCTTTCTTGATACTCTTCTTTTTTTTATTTTTCTTTTTTGTAATGTTGTGTCCTGATACTCAAATCCTAATTTGTAGATCCATTGCTCAAAAGTAGTTCTAAGATTTACTTGCATCTACAAGTGGTTACTCAGGTGGCTATTAACAAGGAGTTAGAATGGATTTTTGAAGTTTTTCTATTTTACAAGTTTTTCTTCTCCAGTTCAACCATAAAGCTGAGTTTTGTTACTTTGTTCAAGGGATAGCCATCGTAGAGTCCTCGGTGGCTTTATTCATTCATTGCCAAAAGCCTCGCCCACGTTGATGGAAGAGGGACTCTCGGTAGACTGTTTGTTGTCGACAGGAATTTAAAACTCCCTCCTTAGCAAAATTAATATGTCCATGATCTAAGCCACCCCAATTTTTGAAAGACCAAGGTTTTATGTTGGGGTTGGTGACAAGGTGGGATGTTATGGGTTGTTCCGAGATCAAGAACGGAGTTTAATAAAGGGAAAATTATAAATACCTCTCAAATTGAACTTGGTAGATATCTTCCGTTCAAGATTTTTAGTATCACATCGTAGACTCAAACACTGTTTTTTCTTGTATTTACCCCCAGTCAAAATGTTAAAAAATTAAAACTAAAGTACATTTTTCCTCTC
This sequence comes from Amborella trichopoda, assembly GCF_000471905.2. The sequence goes on from NW_006500347.1 coordinate 184,096, forward strand.
ATACTCTCTTTACCTACCCTCTCTCTACCCGCTCTCTCTCTTTCTCTCTCTACCCACACTCTCTTTTACTCTCTCTACCACCCTCTTTCTACCCGCCTCTCTCAGTCTCTCTCCTTGCCCTCTCTCTACGTGCTCTTGTTTTCTCTCTACCCACATTCTCTTATTCTCTCTCTACCACCCTCTCTCTAGCTGCCTCTCTCACTCTATTTCTTTGCCCTCTGCCTTTCTCTCTTTACTGCCCTCTCTCTCCTCTCTTTGTCTCTCTCTCCCAATCTCTCTTAGCCCATTTTTTCTCATCTCTCAATCTCTCTCATCCCATTGTTTCCCTTCTCTCCCAAAATTTTTCTCTCTCAATCTCTACCTAGATTAATCCCTCAAGCCTCTGCAACTTCAAGAACAAGGATTGAAGGTCCATTGCCGAAATGGCTAGCAAATTCTTCAATCCCAACCCTAGACCTCAACTACAACTCTTTCAAAGGCGCGCTTCCTCCATGGATGGGCAACATGAGCAATCTCGTCTTCCTCAATCTCTCCCATAACTTCTTCCATTCATCAATTCCATCACATTTTCAGAGCCTCGAGCTCTTAACCGACCTCAACCTCAGTACCAATGGCTTCAATGGAGAGAGAGAGAAAGAGAGAAAGGGCGGGTAGAGAGAGAAAGAGCTCAATCTCTCCCATAACTTCTTTCATTGATCAATTCCACCACATTTTCATAACTTCAAGTTCTGAACAGACCTCAACCTCAGCACCAATGGCTTAAATGGAGAGAGAGAGAGAGAGAGAGAGAGAAATTGCCGGTAGAAAGAGAGTGAGAGAGCAAAGGTAGGTAGAGAGAGTGAGAGGGGGCGGGTAGAGAGAGGTAGAGAAACAAAGTGACAGAGAGGGCGGGTAGACAGAGGTAGAGAAACAAAGTGATAGAGAGGGCGGGTAGAGAGAGATAGAGAAACAAAGTGATAGAGAGGGCGGGTAGAGAGAGAAAGTGTTACCATAATAACATGTAACTGCAAAAATATAGGGAAAGAGAGAGGAAAATGGCATTTTAGCCTTAAAACTTTTTGGCTAGATGATAAATACAAGAAAAACAATGTTAGGGTGTAATACTAAAAGTATTGGAAGTAGGATGCCTACAAAGTTGATTTTTGCCAAGCTATCTATAATTTTCCCTTTAATAAAAACTTATATAAGCCTTTATGTAAATGGTTTTGTATGCTCTAGTTAGGTCACCATATAAGAAGCAAAAAGTTTATATAGAGCTGAGGTTCTAAACAATCAAATTTGACCCTACTTAAAAAATTTAACTAGAAGAGGTTGTTTTGATGTCCAAATATCTTTAAATTGATCATCTCGACATCAAGATGCATAGACATGAGAAAAAAATGGATTTCAAGTTTTAGAATAGTGTATTTTGTAACGTATTTTTAGACCGTCAATTTTCAAGATTTTCAAGTTTTCATAGATCTGTCGATATACACTATTTTTGAAGCTTTAAACTTTATAAATAAATATGAAAATATATTTTAAAGTTCTCAATACTATTTGAAGGTAGGCTCTAATTTGATTGTTTAGAGCCTAGGCTCTATACAAACCGCACCCTATAAGAAAGTTAGGCTTCAACTTACTGTAAGAATCAAGAGAGAGAAAGTACCTCTTGAATAATGAAATCAAGAGGAAAAAAAAGGAAACCCAGAGAGAAAACGTGCAAGTTGATGAAGTCAGTCATGACAAAAAGATTCTCTACAGAAGTTTAAAATATATATATATATATATATATTGGGTGTTGTTTCAATAAGGTTGCAACCTTAAACAATCCAATTAAAGCGGACCTTCACATTTTATTATAACATGTAAGTTTGGTATAAAAAATTTTTAGGATTATCAAAAAATATATTTTCATATCTAATTATAAAATTTTAAACTCCAAAAATAGTTAAAATCATCTAGATCTATACACATGTGAAAATCTTGAAAATGGATAGTCTAGCTAATGTGTTGCAAGATGCACTATTTTTGGGACTCAAAATCTTATTTTATACATATTCATACATCTCATATCGAGATGATCAATTAGAGGGTCTTTCAATATTAAAACATCCTTTTCCGATGGATTTTTGAAGTGCATCTGTAATTCTACATTTTAAGGTTGCAACCTTATATAAATTTTTCCCATATATATATATATATATATATATATATATA
>NW_006500347.1:193600-208558 GCF_000471905.2 Amborella trichopoda
GTGTATAGTAGTTTATTCATTCATTCCCAATCTATCTTATCCTCACCTTTTATGTTAATTAGTAAAAATGACCACGAATAACATGACAAAGGATATTCGTATTAAATAAATAAATATGGGAATATTTAGAGCTAAGACTGGGAGCAATGTAGTGAGGAAAGTTAATATATATATTGGGCAGAATGGGTATATAACCAGCAGCCAGCGCACAATATCCTTTTCAATAATAGCCATTACGGGGGAAAACAAATAAAAAACAAATACCAATCATAATGTTTGCATTGGAAAGTCAATAAATTTTCAATAAAAAGCTTTTTAACCCTAGAAATAAGTACCCCAAGCCAACATAGGGAGAGCGAGAATAGAGGGACATGAATAGAAGCAATGAAGAGAGAGACCAGAGGGATATGAATAGAGGCAATGAAGAGATAGTGAAGAGTGATATGAATTTTGTTAAGGGTGCGGTTTGTATAGAGCCGACGCTGTAAACAATCAAATTTGAGCTTACTTTCAAATAGTGTCAAGAAATGTGGTTTCAATATTGGAAATTTTTGCTAGCCTTAAAATATATTTTTATTTTTAATTATAAAATTTAAAACTTCAAAAATAGTGTAGATCGAGTAGATCTATGAAAAGTTGAATAACTTAAAAATTAACAGTCAAAAAATGCGTTACAAGATGAGCTATGTCCAAAACTTAAAATCCTTTTTTTTCTCAAGCCTATGCATCTTAATGTCAAGATGATCAATTTGAAGATATTTGAGCATCAAAACAACCTCTTCTAGTGAAATTTTGAGGTAGGCTCTAATTTGATTGTTTAGAGCCTAGGCTCTATATAAACTTTTCCCTTTTGTTAATGGGATGAGGCTGCTATAAGGCCACCGCTTTATGAAAAGAGGATAATGCCTCACCTCAAATCTTCGTCCCAAAGTACTTTTGAAGACCAAAATCTTTATGATGTCTCTAAAATCAATTTTCAAAATAGACAATAAATTTGAAACTAAAAAAATAGTACAGATCTTACGGATTTGTGAATACTTATTTTTAAGACAAAATAGATAGTCTAGATAATTTGTTATAATATAAACTATTTTTAGAACTTAGAATTCTATTTTTTTCACAACCATAATATTCAAGTCAAAATGATCAATGTAAGCGTTTTCCGATGCTTGACTTGCAATTTTCGATGAGTTATGAGGCACAAGTCAAAATGATCAACGTAAACATTTTCCGATGCTTGACTTGCAATTTTCGATGAGTTATGAGGCACTGATTTGCTTATTTTGATAGGGTTGCGGCCCTATCAAACCATTTTCCGTTTGTTAAACGATTGCAAATTGCACTTGATAGGAAATTCGAAATAAGGACAACAGGGAGATAGAAAAGGGAGGGCCAAGAAAGAGGGATGTATTTTGGAGCTTACTTACTAGCCTGGTAAAACCTAGGTAGGTGGGGCCAGTCGTTACTTACGGGATCGGTGATCTTAATTGGGTTTTGATCAATCTGAATAGATTATCAAAAAAAAAAAATTTAAAAATAATGAGAAAAGTTTATATAAGGATGCTTCCTTATAATATAAAACTACGGATGCCTCTCAAAACTCCATCGAAAAAGGTGGTTTTAATGTTGAATAACCTTTTGTTTGATCATCTCCGCATCGAGATATATGACTATGAAAACCAATAAGATTTTAAGTCTTAAAAATAGTGCATTTTACAACATATTATTACACCGTCTATTTTCAAGATTTTCATATATTTATAGATCTACTTGATTTTAACCATTTTTGAAATTTAAAATTTTATAATTAGATATAAAAATAAATTTTGAGATAATCCTAATAACATTTTACATCAAAATTATATACGATGATAAAATTTGAAGAGCACCATACCTACACCTACGGAGGCTTCCGTATGCAAACTGCACCCAAAAATAAATGCATAAAATAAAAATACGAATTAGAATAAGGTTTACAAAATGGGATTTTGAAAGAACATCATAATATATTGGATAAGATTATTTAAAATGGATAAGATTATTTAAAAAATTATTAAAGGGAGTTATAGAAGCAAATCATAGTTCTTACTCCTAAGTCTTTAACTGATTTCCGCCAAAATGGACGGTCCAGATCGAAAACCATCCTGAATTTGACAATTGAAAAAGAAGCGGGCGCACGCCGTTGAGCAATCGTGGAGTGATGATTGCAGCCAAATTATTTCTGACACCGCTCCTCGGCTCACACAATGCGTCCGACCCACCAAACCCACACCCATATGCCTCTACCAAAATTACGATAATGCCTACGTTTGTTTTTAAAATGGCAAGCGTGTATCTCAAAATTTTCTAAAGCTTTTGGTTTGCTCTTTGAAATAGAATTTGATTCTGTTTCGTACGCTGCTCTCACGAGGCGCCTCAGTCCTCACGTATCTCCGGTTCGAACCCACGTTTGTCCATGAAAAAAGCAAAAGTACTTCTAAAATGACCTAAATGCCCTAAATGCGACTTACCCTGAAAAATTGTTTCATGCGGGCTTGATTGCATTTCTATATATGCGGTTCAAAAAATGTAAAGCATACATCTTAAAGATAGATGTAAATACGTGTTCCATCTAAAAAGAATGAAAACTAGCAATTCAAATGTTTTTTTACTAAAATTATTTTTTAAATTTTTAAAATTTATTTATTTTTCATATTTATAATTTTCATGCTAGATATTAGATGTCTTTAAAAATTAAATCTAAAAATCCATCTCAAAAATAGATTTATTAAGCAGCCCACATTTCTACATATGCAGGCTTGCCCACATAGAAACTGGGTCCCTTAACCAAATGCCAATTTATTTTATTATTTTTTGAAGGATGAGGTTTTGTATAAGGTACTCTTTTTTATACTATGGAAGTTTTTTATACTTTAGAAGTATAACTCACCTTGAAAATTGGACTTGGTTTCTATGCGACCAAGCCCGCATATGTAGAAATGCAAGCCACTAAATAAATCTATTTTTTAGATGGATTTTAAGACTTTATATTTAAGGACATGTAATCTCTAGCATGGAGATCATGAATACGAAAAAAAATAAGTAAATTTTTAAAACTAAAATAATAATTCTAGTGAGAAAACATTTAAATCATTAGTTTCTGTTGTTTTTAGATGGAACACCTACTTGCATTCATTTTTCAGATGGATGCTTTACAGTTTTTAGACAACATATGTAGAAATGCGGTCCAGTCCGCACGAAAATTTTTTCCTTAAAATTTACTGGGAGATGTAGTTTGGGTGTCAAAAAACCTCATAATAGCTTTAAAATCTATTTTTATTTCTGATTAACAAAATTTAAAATTATAAAAAAGATACAAAACAAGCGGATCTATAATTACTAAAAAAATCTTGAACATAGATGGTTTAGATAACTCGTTACAAAATGCATTATTTTTAAGATTTGATATATATATTTTTCTCCATATAAATATATTTTGATGCCGAAATGATCGTCGGGCTTTCCAATACGGTAGAGGATTTTTTGATTACAACAGTTATGAGGTTGCAACTTTATACAAACTTTGTCCGTTTTGAAATAAAGTTTAGGGTTTTTTTCACACTTTCAAAAGTCGTGCTAAATAGCGTGTTATGTTAAAATGCCAAAAAGACCAATGCGTTGTCATTATCATTTATAAAATTCGAGGAATACATCCTTCTGGAGAGTGATATGGCACCATCTACTCTACCCATATAAAACCAGACCTGGCACCATCGAGAGTGAAAGAGATAGGAGAGAACGAATAATGGGACCATTAAATAATCCAGATCGTTTCATAGTGATTATGGGATATTCGAAGAGAATAACAGAAGCGCCTTCAAGTTTCCCAAGGCAAACGACTTACTCAAATCTGAAAATTACATCTTGTCCATCTGGACCGTCCAAAACTGCATTACTTGTAACACAATAACCGTCTACTTACACCAGTAATTATTATAACACGATCCTAAGAAACTTGAAAACTACATTAGCCTGCGCCGTTGATCATCGACAATGGAGGTAGATTTCCAACGGTGTGTTATATACAATATACACTATATACAATACATAGTCATGCTTTTTTTTTGTGAAAAGCCAATATATAATCATGTTTTATAGGACAGAAAGTTAGGCCGTCAAGAAACATTATATATGTAGAATGGGTGTAGCTGAGATGATGTTACGATGGATTGACAAGACAAGAAAAGATAGAATCTGAAATAAATATATTCTAGGGAATTTTAGTGTGGTTTTTAATAGGAGATAAAATCAGAGAAAGTAGACTCAAGTACACTGGCTATATGCAATATAGACTTAGTATAGACTTAATACAGTACTAGTTAGAAGGTGCAATTTGATTTAAGTGGACGGCTCTAAAAGGCTTAAAAAATAATAATTGAAGTAGTGAGAAAAAAATATGATGATATATAGTCTTCTCAAAGGTATTGCTTTTGATAGAGCAGAATAACAATTTATGTAGTCGACTCCAAATAGTTAGGATAACTCTCTGATGACACTTGTAATGATGATACACCATACACAACAAGCTATCCCCTTGATTGAAAAAAAAAGCTTTATAACGATGAGGTTTATATGAGTCAACCAACTCATATCTAAAAAATCTATTTTAGATATGATTTTTTTATCTAATTTTTTTTTCTTTAATGATTCATCATCTAGACAAAGTAATTATGAATACAAAAAGAAAAATCAAAATTTAAAATCAAAATTATCTTTTTTATATTTTTTGGTACACTGTCTCTATGGAATCCATGCATGTATACTTTATACAACATCCATCTTTATGATGGACGTTTGTAAATCAGTGGGCTCATGAAAGGTCTAGTAAATGGGTGCGGTTTGTATAGAGCCGATGCTCTAAACAATCAAAGTAAAGCCCACCTTCACATAGCGTTGAGAAATGTGGTTTTAATATTGAAAATCTTTGTGATATCCTTAATATATTTTGACCTTTAATTATAAAATTGAAAGATTCAAAAATAGCATAGATCGAACATATCTATAAAAACTTGAAAATCTTGAAAATGGTCCACAAATGCATTACAAATATACTATTTTAAAATTTGAAATCTTGAAAATGGTCCACAAATGCATTACAAATATACTATTTTAAAATTTGAAATCCATTTTTTTCTCTATCCTGATCAATTTGAAGGTATTTTTAAGGTGGACTCTAATTTGATTAGCCTTGGCTCTATATACACTCATTCCCTAGCGCATACCCATCCAAGAAACTGCCCTTTCATGCCCAAAATAACGAAAGGTAGACGGTGTCCTACCCCTCATCACTTCATAATTCACATATCATGAACTTTAAAGGTAGACGGTGTCCTTGTCATAGTAAAATGAGGATCCCTCTTTTCAAAAAAAAAAAAATCCCAGGGTTTTGATAAAAGGCAAGGGCAATGCCAGTAAATTCCCTCGACTTAACCTTTATAAAGGAGTGAGTGAGTGAGTGAGGGAGCGAGCGAGCGAGCTGAGCCACGGGACCACGCTCTCATATCTCAATCAACAGTGAGAAACGATGGACAATTCCATCATTTGGTGCTCGAAACAGGTGGGTGGAGGAGGCGGAGGAGGAGGGGGCGGCGCGTCGGTCGTTGGTGGGGGAAGTGGAGGGTGGGGATGTTATCCTCCCCCACCCAAGTGGAGGAAACTTATGAGAAAGTTGAAGAAAGAGAGCAAGAGGCTCTGCTGGAGTAGCAATAGCAGAGGACCAGCTTTTGATTGCTACTATGATCCACTCAGTTATGCTCAAAACTTTGACAGGGCCTCCTCTTCTTCCGATTCCTCTTCCGGCCATCTGTATGCGTTCTCGGCTCGGTTCGCTGTTGCTCGGCCTCCGCCTCCTCCACAGATTGCTACAAGTTAGGGGACAGGACTCTCTCTCTCTCTCTCTCTCTCTCTAAAGTAGGATCCATTTTTCTCCACCCCCACAAGAAGCCTACCTCAAAACTCTCCCTGTACACACTTGAAAGTTGAATCTACTATCCTCTCTTATTTTCTTTTTTTTGTAAGAGGAAGAGGAGCTTCTTTCTTTCTTTCTCAAGAGTTTCTCTCTCTAGAGTTTTTTTTCTAGGTCCTTTCTTGTTCCTTTCCTGAGTAATTTCTCTCTTTTTGGCTCTTTTTCATCTTGGGTTTTTTCATCTCTGAGAACATGTTCTTGTCTTTCTCTCTCTACTGGGTTCTCTTTTCTACTCTTTTGATTTGCCTTTTTTACTTTTTTGGGATATGTTACTGTGTATTGAAGGAAGGAATTCCTTGAAATTTTGACAGCCTCTGTAAATTATCATCTTTTTAGTGTTATTTTCGTTATTATTCCCTTCTTTTGTAATTTACTTTTTCTTTCTTTTAGCAAATGAATGAATGGATGTGAGAAGTTTACCTTGCGTTTGTTAGCGCAACATTCTTTGGTTTCTGTTGAAGGAATCGAGGCAGCGTGAGGTCTAAAGATAATTTCGGTTGCATCCCTACCTGCTTATTAGCTGGGAAAGATTATATGGATACCCCTTAAAATGCACTTACATTTTACCCCCACCCCACCTCTCCATATTATTAATATCACATCCATAGCTTATTGTTTTTTTTTTTGTTTTTATCCTAGTGAAAAAAAAATTATTATTTTAAATACTAAATTATCTTTCTCCTCTTTTACCCTACCTATTAAAACTCTTTCACTCTACTTACCTGATATATGTCTCACTGTTTCTTTGCCCACTATCACTCTCTCTCTTCCTCTCTCGTTAAAAACATGCGGTTAGGCACAAAAGTGTGTCGGATTAGCTTTTGATTTTTGGAAATCCAAAAGCCTTGTGATCGGTCTGGCACACTTTCATACCAAATCGAAGAAAAAATAAAAAAAAAGCAATCGGTCACAAAAGTGTGCCGAACCAGCTTTTGTGATGAACCAGACTTCTGGAAAACCAAAAGCCCTATGACCGATGCGGCACACTTTTGTGATGGACCGAAACAAAAAAAATTATAGTAATCAATTACAAAAATGTGTCGGACCGGCTTTTGGCTTATGGAATTCCAAAAGTATCATGGCCATACTTTTGTACCAGACCGAATTAGTTTTGCTTCGGTGTGCCAAACCGACCACGAGGCATCTGGAATTTCAAAAGCTAATCCAACACACTCTTGTGTCAGACCGTTTTTTTTTTTTACTTTGATACCGGTTACAAGGCTTCTGGATTTCCAGCATCCAGTCTGACACCGTATTTTTTCACTATGAGAGAAAGAGAGAGAGATTGGGTGGAGAGAGAGACTGATACTATGCGGAGAGAGATAGAGAGAGAATGACATTGCATAGAGAGAGATTAAGATTGAATGGAGAGAGAGATTGATATCGGACAGGTAGAGAGAGTTTTAACATGTAGGACAAGAGAGAAGAAAAGTAGTTTAGTATTTACAACATTAACTTTTTTACTATGATAAAAATAAGAGTAATTTGATTATGAGTAGGATACCAAAAATATTGAGAGATGGAATGTTACAACTGGGGTCCTATTAGTTAAACCCTGCTTGATACTTAGGTACATGGCTCCAATTAAGTGGTCCCTTTGTTAATTAGAACTTGGGAACTGTTTCAATATTTATCAGGAAACTGGGGCCACATAATTAGGCAAGGTAAATGAATTACGCGCATGCATGGAGCTTTTACGCCGGTCTTATTTGACCAGGAAGTGGCAGTATACGGCGGCACCTCAAACAAAAGTCGGAACACCTTGATTTTGTGCACCAAAATTTGGCGACGGCCTTGAAAATTCATCTACGGCCCAAATTTGGAGCTCAATAAATATGAAATGGATACCCTATAAACGATTTTAGCAATTTTGCAAGATGTACTATTTTTAAGAACATCCAATAAATGACATTAAAAATGGTAAAAGTTTAAGATATCAATTTTATATTATAAAGTACGGCATATCTGAAAAACTCACTGAAAAAAGGTCGTTTTGATGTTAAGAAACCCTCCAATTGATTATCTCGACCTCGAAATATATAGATTAAAAAAAATAGGATTTCAAATCCTAAAAATAGTGCTCGTTATAATGTATTATATGAACCTTCTATTTTCAATCTTTTTAAGTGTTCATATGTCATATACACTATTTGAAGCTCTAAACTTTATACTTAAAGTTAATAGATTTTTAGACCATCACATGGATTTTGACAGTTAAACAACATCTTTTAACACTATTTGGAGACACCTTATTTTGATTAGTTGAAGCGTAAACCTTATGCAAACCTCACCCAAAAGGCAATTGATCTTAAGGAATGAAATCCAATTTCTTGGAAAAAGTTAGGGAACGCATAAAAAATAAAGCAGCATCTCACAAATCCCATATGATTCAAGTGTTGGATATTGATCTTCTCAACCTTAGCAATGTGGATTTTGATATATTTTAATTTCTAAAAGTGGCTTTATAACACATTATTTGAATTATTGATTTTCATATGTTTATTTATGGATTCACTAAATTTGTTTTATTTTTTTAGCTTCAAATTTCATAATCAAGGTTGTAGGATTTAGGCGATCATTGGGTCTCTAGCACAAGAAATATATTTTCCATTCGGTTTTTGAAGTGCGGCTTTACGTTTTATCGTAAAACGTAGGCCCTATGTGATTATGGAATGGACGCACCAAAACTTTCCTTAAAAGAGCCCCAACTCAAATTATTTTTTTGGCTAAGAATAAGTCATAAAGAAAAAGACAACCCCTTTCACCTCAAATTTAGAGAATGGGACCAGTAAAAAAAACTCGAGGCTAAACCAAGAGCTAGGGTTTTTCCAATTTCCACAGTGGCTTTCATTTTCTGAAATTGACCAATGATAACCCCACCTTGGTATTGATTGTGCAATTTCCTACAAGTTGCATAAATGGATACTCAAAAGAGGATTGGAAGTCTTGGATGCCGTCCCCTCAAGGGTGGCAATGGACCCGGTGGCTTGGCCCGGTCTGTCCTGGCCTGGCGCAGCCCGTAAAGGACCAACGCCAAGCCCTGACGTGGCCAGGCCTGGCCTTGGCCCCGTCCATTGCCAGCCCTAGTCCTGCTTGTGGTACCATCGAGCAAAATTTAGGTGGAAGTTCTGTTGGTAATTCTCATGGTATCAGAGGATTAATACGAGATTATCTTGGTAACATGTTCGATATTTTTCTTAGGACCATGTGGCTCAATGAGACAAAAATAAGCTCTTGTTTGAGAGTGTTTTGGAAGTGAACAAAAGGGCTGCCCTGAAGATGAAGATTGTAGAGGCTAAACAGCATGAAAAGTTGATAATTGAAGGTTTAAACATTATTAAACGGTGTAAGAATGATCAAAGGGTCCATTGGAACATGAGATCGATGTAGCTTAAAATTGTAGATTTTCTTTTGTGCATGTTTATAGAGAAGGCAATGAGGTTTTTTATTCTTTTTTCCCTTTTTTTTTAAAAAAAAATGTTAAGAGCCTCAATAGTTATCATCTAATATTTAGTATGGACACGATTTCTATGCCGCCAGCCCACATATTGTAGAAATACGAGCTTGGCAATAAGTATATTTTTAAATATAATTTGATCTTAATTTTAGAGAATATATAATCTTTAACATGAAGATCATGAATATGAAAAAAAAAAAATTAAAATTAGAACTAATAATTATATCAAAAAAACATTTGAACCGTTAGTTATAATTGTTTCTAGATAGACCGCCTATTTGCATTCATCCATGCTAAGCTCTCAAAAGAAAACCCCAATCTCTCTATCATTTGCTCACTATTTCTCTCTCTAAACAAAAGTGTTTTAATCCCTTTAAAAGAGTAAAATTCCTACAATACCACATCCATTGGATTATATGCAATCCAATAGCCCAAAATAAAATAGAGAAAAGTTAAATAAAACTCCCACATGTGGGATTTGTTTTCACACATGTAACAATCTCCCACTTAAAGATAAATCACAAAGTCTTTGAAATAATCACCAATGCACCACTCTCCATCCACTCGAGGTTACATCTCCTCCAACCCCAAAAGACTTCTACACATTATATTCCAGTTGAGACAACCTTTGTCAACATGTTAACAAGGTTATTCTCAATGTGAATCATGTCCACCTGCAAATCTCTACCCTTGAGGGCCAACCGAATAAAATGATATCTAACATTTATATACTTTGTCTTGGAGTGATAAGCTGCATTTTTAGCTAGATGAATCGCACTCTGATTATCACAATGCACAACATGTTTATCATGTTTCATCCTAAACTGGCCAAGTAACCATTCAATCAAATCATTTCCTTCGCTGCCTCAGTCAACGACACCTACTCAGCTTCAGTTGATGACAAGGCAACAATATCCTACAACCTTGACATCCAATTGACTGCACCACCACCAACGTTAAAAATGTATCCAGTGGTAGACCTTTTAGTATCATGGCATCTTGCATAATCTACATCTACATAACCAGCAACGTCCAATGATGAATTTTCAAAACACAAGCGTACATTTCGTGTCCCGATCCAGCCTGCATGAAACAATTTTCCATTTGGTATTTGTATGCTTATTTAGAATGCCACAGTGCCACATAAGCTTTGTGATTTTTGGATATTAATTAAAAGTTAAACTCTGTTCAAAAAATATAAAAAAAGTAAATTTGATTTCAAAATGGGTGGGTCGTTGCTTTATGATCAAACGAATAGGCATGCGTGGTTCTGTAGACTAATATACAATTTGAAACTCCAAAAATGATATATATCTCACACAATTGTAAACACTTACCAATTATGGTTCTAGTTAATAAGTTGCAATATGCAATATTTCAATAGGGTGAGGTTCGTATAAGATGCCCCCTTTTATACTATACAGATAAGGTGCACTACTTAATTTTACTGGAAAATGTAGTTTTGGTGTCGAAAAACTTACGATGGCTTAAAATCTCATGTTCAAATCTAATTATGAAATTGTAGATCTACAAATACTTGAAAATCTTAAAAAGAGACGATCCAGATAACTTATTACAAGATGCAACATTTGTAGGACTTGAAATTCATTTTCCTCTTTATATCCATATATCTCAAGGTCGAGATGATTAATTGAAAGATTTTTCAACTTAAAATGTTCTTTCTACTAGATTTTTTTATTTTTTGAAAGGTACCTTACTTCTATAGTATAAGATTGCAACATTATACAAACATTTTCCTTTCGATAGAGGTCCCAAATATCAATTTTATATTTTTATTTTTTATTTTCCAGCTCGGAAGCAACATTTTCCTGGAAGATTGAATTTCTGTCCCAAATTGCAATAAAACTTCCTTACACGTGACGTAAGGAAGAAGTTGACAGCCACAAAATTTGCTTTCTTTTAACAGTTGACCAATGTACCCTGGCATAGCAAGCTAAGAAATTGATCTCGGTGAAATTTCTAAAAAATCTTCCTTTTCCACAATGGTCAGACTATTGATAAGAGGTCATTCATATGAACAAGGAAGATATCTTCAGCACTTTATGCCGATCCCGTATTCACCAAACTTTCTCGAGATAGGAAAATATAAAAAAAAATAAAATAAATGGGGTCGAAACCCCTACAATATCATAAAGGAAAAAGTTTATAAAGAGCCTAGGCTCTAAACAATCGAATTAGAACCCACCTCAAAATTTTATTAGAATATGTTGTTTTGATGCTCAAATACCCTCAAATTGATCATCTCGGCATCAATATGTATAGACATGAGATAAATAAATAAATTTCAAGTTTGGGAAATAGTGCATCTTGCAACACATTTTTGGACCGTCAATTTTCAAAATTTTCAAGTTTTCACTGTTGTGCTCGATCTATAGTATTTTTTAAGCTTTAAATTTTATAATTAAAGATGAAAATATATTTTAAGGTTTTTCCAGTATTGAAACGTTTTTCGACATTATTTGAAGGTGCGCTTTACTTTGATAATTTAGAGCCTCGGCTCTATACAAACCACATCCTTTCGTAAAAGAAAAAAGTTTATATATAATCGAGCCTCTAAGCAATCAAATTAAAGCCCACCTCAAAACTTTCACTAGAAAAAGTTGTTTTGATGCCCAAATATCCTCAAATTAATCATCTTGACATCAAGATGCATGGACATGAGAAAAAAATGGATTTCAAGTTTTGAAAATAGTGCATCTTATAACGCATTTTTGGACCATCAATTTCAAGAATATCAAGTTGTCATAGATCTGTTCGATCTACACTTCTTTTCAAGCTTTGAATTTCATAATTAAATATGCAAATATATTTTAAGATAATCACAAATATTTTCAATATTGAAACCACATTTCTCGATACTATTTGAAGACTATTTAGAGCCTGGCACCCATAGTAAAAAAAGTTTAAAAGAGTACCGCTTTTCATTTAAGAGTATGCTTCCAAATCCTATGTCAATCATATATCTCATCAAAATCTACTATGAGGAATTCCCAAATTGCCCTTGTTTGGTATTTGGAATGCATAATAGTTATGGGTATTTGTGGAATTCGACTTCTAAGAGGCCTCAATCGAATGAAAAAAGTGCCTTTTGTTGTTCTGCATTACAAATAAGAAACATCCTATTCAGTATTAGTAGCGCATAACAACTAGGGATATTTTTATAATTTTATATATGCATAGCATTTCAATACAAAATAATAAAAATACCCTTAGTATTATGAGTATTGAATTATATGTTCCTTATAATACATGAACAACTAGGGGTACTTTCAACATTCAATTGAGGCCCCTTAAAGGTTAAATTATAGAAATATCCATGATTGTTCCACATTTCAAATATTGAACAAGGGTAATTTAGGAATTTTTAAAGTTAATTTTGAGGAAATAGATCACTTCACATAGAAATTTTAAGGCACTCTTAAATGAAAGCAATAATCTTTTGAACCTTTTTATGATATTGTAGAGGGGTTTCAACCCCTTTTTTGATATTTTTGCTAAATTAAATGAGATTGTATATAGTGCGACCATTTACTTTTGATACAAGAAGGTCACAATTACTTACAACCATCCGATGTGAAATCCGATAGTTTGGGTGTGTCACAAAGTTCGAAAAAATTTCTTTTGAAGTTTGAGTTTGGTCAATGAAATAAAAGTAGCTATCAAATTTCACATCCAATGGTCAAGATGAATTGTGACCAACTTATACCAAAGATAAATGGTCTCATTATATCCTTTTTCAAACTAAATTGCTTCATGTCCCCCAATGATACGTGCCCATGTGAAATGGATATTTGCCAAACGAAAAAAAAAAAGTCCCAAGAAAATAGCTTGATCAAACTTAATACACATACAAAGTGGAGCCGACTGAAGAGGATTGGATTACCTTACCCTAAAAGGGCAACCCCACACCCTACAATGAGGAAAAATGTACTTTGGAAGTCGAAAATCTAGCCAGAAAATCTATAATCTCTAATTATGGATTTGGAAGCTTGCAAACTAGGTCAACGTGTTAGCACTTGAAAATGGACAATCTAGATTGGCATATTAAAAGATTTACTACTTTAGGGCTTGAAAACTAATCAATTTTTTATCTATGTTGGTCGAAATGATCAATTTGAAGGTGTTCCGAGTACTTAAACAACCTTTTTTGATAGGTTTTCCATAAGGCCTTGTCAAATTTTTTCCATGGGATAACTTAAATGATTACAATGGGAAAATATCATTTAAAGGATTAAATACCCTAAAAAATCATTAAAGATGTCAAAAGCACTCAACTAATATTAGAAAGTTACTTTTTAATTCAATCACGTACCTCCACAAGAAAAATATTTGAAAATACCTAAACTGCCCTTGCTTAAGGTAGATAACCTTAAACAGAGAGAGTTTAGTAATTTGACCGTCTTGTACAATCAACAGTACTCCCGTTTAATGACTATTAGGCGGGTCAAATGACATCCCCTTATTTGTTAAAGGTCTTCAATCCTGAACATTCGGAATTTTGGCATTTTTATGATTTTTTTCTTGGAGGTACACAAGTAAACGAAAAATTAAAAGGCATGCCCTCTAGTTTTAATTGGGACGTTTTTACTCCCTTAATAGTTTTGGAAGAGTTACATAGGTGTTGCATTAGATGGAATTGTCTACAAAGATACCATTTATCTTTTGTACATGGAAGTCACAATCATTCTTGTTAGCTAAATTTCAAAATGGGTGGTTATAAGAATATGATTGAATAGACATAAAATTCTGAAATTTTTTTTTCAAATTTTGTGATTCACCCCAAACTATCCAATTTGACATCTAATTAATGAGAGTGACCTCCATTTACAAAAAACAAATGGTCTGACATTACCTAATTAGATTATGTTTTGAAATTTCTAAAGGCATTGCATTGCTAATAAAAATTCCTTTGTATCAATTGGAACCTTGGGGGAAGATCAATTGAAAAAAGTGAAGGCTCCAAGAGCCTCTAAATTCTAGAGAATCAAGGGCACATATAGAACTTGGTTTTATATCGAAAAGTTAAGGTCATAGGTATTAGTACAAAATTTGGAGCAATTTTTTATTGTATTGAAGTGTAAATTTGGACGAGACAATAGTTGAGATTTTACAGCATTCCACCAGCAACAGAGTTTCAAGAAGAATATTATCACACGTTCCTTAATTTTCTTCGGAGTTGAATAGTATCGCACCATATTTTGGTACTTCGTACTTCTCAAAGATAATGTGTATCGAAATAATATATAATAAGACTATTTATCTTTGGTATAAGGTGGTCACAATTAATTGTAACCATTAGATATGAAATTAGATGGCTACATTTATTCCATTGATCAAGCTTAAACTTCAGAAGAAATTTTTTCAAAACTTTGTGATACACTCATGCTATCAAATTTCGCATCATATGATTGTAAGTAATTATGGCCACCTTGTATCAAAGGTAAATGGCTTTATTATACACAATCTCATATATATA
>NW_006500347.1:208578-246196 GCF_000471905.2 Amborella trichopoda
AGAGCATTCCACTAAAAAAAAAAAAAACTTCATGGCACTTGTCCATTTAAGAAGTCATGCATACAAATGTATCTATTGAAGGAAAAAGTTATACAATATGTCAATCTTGTAATATAAAAGTAAGGTGTGCTTTAAAAATTTACTTTAAATGTTGTACTATATTGAAAACCCCACAAATGATCATTTTGACGTTGATATATATATATTTCAAATCTTAAAAATGGTGCTTCTTGTAATTAATTATGTAGATCGTCCATTTCTAAAAAAATTAAGTGTTTGTAGATCGTCCACTGTGTCATTTTTGGAACTTTAAATTTTATAATTTGGAATGAAAATAAATTTTAAGTTGTCGTAAGGGTTTCCAATATAGGTAGGGATCCTTTAGCATTATTTGAAATGCACCTTACTTTGATTATTTAAAGTTGACACCTTATACAAACTACATCCTAAACGAAATATATCTCACCATTTTTTATTTTATTTTTCTTATTTCCTTAACTAAATATATCCCCGACATCTTTTTCCTTGTTTTCTCCTTTTCTCTTATTTTGAAGTGTTTTTTTGGAGTGAAATAGTGATTCTCTATATCTTGGAGAAAATTAGGTAACATTTTTGTGTTTGTCCAAAGGTAAGGATACCATTGATACCAATTTTCATTAGATGGGAAGGTGAAAGAAACAGTAAGTTGTGTTGAGAGGGGTCATATAAATTCATATGGAGGAGAGGAAGCCAAGTGTTGAATTTCTAGCAAAAATGGCTTTTCGAAGACCAGAATAGCACATGGGAGAAACCCCACAAAGAAATGTGGAGTGT
This sequence comes from Amborella trichopoda, assembly GCF_000471905.2. The sequence continues at coordinate 209,392 of NW_006500347.1, forward strand.
ACTAGTAATAGAGGACAAGCACGTGCAACGAAGAAGTAGCCAGGTGGGGCTCGGCCGGCCCTATGGGAACTTGGGCCGGGCTAGGGCCAAGGCTGGCTCAGCCTGTTGCCAACCCTACGACAAGAGAGAGAGATGGGTAATCACTCAATAATAGACGACAAGCACGTGCAACGAAGAAGTAGCCAGGTGGGGCTCGGCCGGCCCTATGGGAACTTGGGCCGGGCTAGGGCCAAGGCTGGCCCAGCCTGTTGCCAACCCTACGACAAGAGAGAGAGATGGGTAATCACTCAATATTGGAGAAGGGAGGGGGGTTGGTTGGGGTTATCCCTCGATCCTTATTTGGTCTCAAAACTAGACTGGGTGAGGGGCACTCACTCTTGCAAGAATAAGTGGCCTTCAATTAGGGTTGCTAACTGCTTGGCTTATTGTCCAGACCTAGCTTCAAGCCGACTCGAGCCACATGTTAATGAACCCGGGCCAGGCTTGGTAGGCATGAAATATTTTCATGCCAGACCTAGGCGCCTGGCTCGAAAATCTTTTATCAACGTTTTGAAAGAGCTTTCTTATATTTATGCAAGTCCTTGCCCAATATTTTGCATTCAGGCCGTTTCATTACAGATTCGGGTCGAGCCCGGGCCTACAATTCAGGCCCTACTTCCGTTTGACCTGTGATCTCGAACTAGAGTGAAGGCTTTCTTGGTTTAGAGGGGGCAGTAGAAGGATCCTAGAAAGGTATGTGGCATAGGGTTGTTGTTAGTGTGCTATATAATTAAATCACTAGAGTGGTAGACGCAGAATAGGCTCATACGCCTTCTACTTGGTAAAAGCTTATATTGGGGCCTACAACAATTGTAGTTACCAGTTGCCTTTAAATCGTGATCCACTATCTCCAAAGGGTGTTCTACTTGATCTTCGTATCGACCGCCCATTCTAGAGACAAACGGTGGAGCTCTACACTACAGCTCGTCCCTCGTCTAGATTTTGGGGAATTGGAAGTCATGTCGGCACGTTATACAGCATAGGACATAACTGACGACCCTGTACACTTCCTCACATTCAAAACAACGATTCCTTTAGTCCTATGTGGCCTCTAAGTCAGGTATCATTATGCTTCACAATTGAAAATATTATACATCTCTCAACTTTGAAAAAAAACCCTACTTAGGGTAGGAGTACTTTTAAGATTTTTAAACTTTGTGATGTGACACATTCAACCTACCAAAGAAAGAGAGAGAAACGGTGAAGAACGTAGAATACACATTTCGAATATGCTTACAAAAAAAAAAAAAAATTATAAAAATCTACTATAAAAGGTTGTTTTGAGGTCGGAAAACTCTCTAATTTATTATGTCAACGTGGAGATATATGAATATAAAAATAAAAAAAAGATTACGAGTGCAAGAAGTAATGTATCTTGCAATACATTATCTGAACCATCCATTTTTAAGATTTTTATGTATTTATAGATCTACTTGATTTGAACCATTTTTAGGGTTTAAAGTTTTATAATTAAAGATGAAAATAGATGCTCAAGTCATTCTAATAATTTTTTATACAAAATTATATTTACGATAAAATTTAGAGGTGCACCTTAAATTGAATTGTTTAAGGTTGAAACCTTATTGAAACCTCACCCCTCAAAAATTTACTGCACATCATCATCATCATAATAATAGCCTTATTGCCTCGCAAGATTGCATATAAACCATTCAAATTTTGGGCAGACACATGTTTAAATACTCAAAAAGTGTTTTATATTCTTTTTCTTTTCCAAAATAATACCTCATTACTCTAAGTTAAATGCCAAAATTTAAGAGCAAGAACATCCTCTTGAATAGGTCATTTGTCAGGGGTAAAGGCATTTTTTGGGCACTATAAAAAAGTTAATATCAGAAAAGATACAAGAAAGAAAAATGGTGGGCATCCTTGATTTTGATTTAAAAAATCTGTTGAAAGTTTGTAGATTAATGTGATATAAAAATTTTGAGATAAATTTAAACAACCGATAAGAGAAATCGAAGACTTTCATTTGGATTAAAAAACTCCTTAAATTTGAAATTAAAATTCTTCTATTCTATTTTTCAATCCAACATATTGTTATAGGGAACGAAAAACCAAACATTTGATTCAAATTGCAAATTATTTGGTTGAGATATGCGTGAGATTGCAAGAAAGGCGTATTGGGTTTTGAGGCTCAAAGGATGGCAAGATTTTGCCAAAAAATCTCACCTAAACACGAACGTTTATTAAAAGAATGATTTTTGGGGGGCAAAGAGGGGGATCAATTTGTGTCCAAATCAATTAATATCGGGGTTCAAAATTTTGAATTGACAGATTCAGTTGAAAAATTTTCTAAAAAACCTTCTTTTTTAACGTTTTTATATGAAAAGGGGGTACTGGATGACTAGCCTAAGTTTGACCGAGAACTAGCACAGTACTCCACCGGTCACAAGACAACTCCTGTGATTCCGCGTCAAATAGAACCTTGACATATAAGAAGCACCCATCGCCCATCCTCAGTGACAGATGGCGGAGATAAACCGTAGTTACACTGGAAGATTTTGCACAATTTCGAGTGGGGTTGCGGTTGATCCTTACCATTCTTCCATGACAGGCCTTGGAGGTCCATTTCCAGACGCCTATAGTAGTGTTTCAATGATGATATAGTAATGTTTCAATGATGATTAACTGTGATGCCCCTTGTGTATAAACCCCTCTCTCTCTCTCTCTCTACAAAAATGACGCCATTTTAAAAACACAATTGAAGGATGAGACTTGACAACGACTGCAAACGAATGATCTTTAGAAATCAAAGCATCTAACTGAAAGATGAGCAAAAGAAAAATCAAAACAGACTAAACTTGAGGCTACGAAGGATTGTTTTAATTTCATCAAGTTCATTCAGAGTCACATCATGGAAATAAAGCTCATATAGAAAACGGGACTATTATGCCGGATGTATCCAAAATTCCATATACCGAGTTTATAATGTGCTTATCAACAATCCATGAACACAATGAAATTAACCAAGTGCCTTTCTTCTGCAATTCACGGAATAGAAAACAGGTATGAACACCAAGGCGCATCAGACACACTGATTCTCGAATATACACAGTTTTTAGCAGAAGAGCTTCCTCGTCAATACAAACATTATGACATGCTCCGACCAACATAGGATCCTCGAGACTATAGACAAAATGCGTTTAGAGAAAATCCATGCCTGGTATTGGAACCTTCATATAAGTTGCCTGCCAAGAGATCAAAAGTAACAAAACAAAAAAAAAGACAAAACATATGCAATAGGAGGAGCAGCCTCAACAATGGAGCCTGCTAGTTTCTAAGTTCAGGAGCCACAGTTACAGGCAAGCCATGCAAATGCAAATAATTTGTGCTGGTCTGCTTATCTGTTAAGATATAATGGAAGATGACCACCGTCAAGATTCAACATATAAAGCATGAGAGAGAGAGAGAGAGAGAGAGAGAGAGAGAGATGACATTGGAACTAAATTCTTTGTTGAGGAAGATTTCTATTTGTAATGGTACAAGAAAACCCAACATCACAGATACATGGTTGAAAATGGCGGGAACTGCATGCAAATTCAACCACGTACCAAGACTCAATAATATTACTTACCATAATCTCTCAATAATTTACAAGTAACGCCGATCCTTGCTTTTTCCCTACAAATGCACCCTTTTTCTCTCCCTACCTAAATCTTCATTACCACAAACCTGTTAAGAAAAAAATTAGAAGAATGATAAGTCAAGGACACAATCACCCCAAGTTGAACTAAACATCCAGTCCCCATAAATTCACCAAAACATCAGAAGTATATATATATATAACGGAGGGATTTTTGAAGTTTTAGCCATTCTTAGACAAAAATCCATCACAGTGGATAGCTACACAAAACCGAAAAAGACGATGCTTCCTCGCCATCTAGATATTCCTACTCAAGCATGCCAGAATGGAACATTAACCACATGTGCTTGGTTAAGTGTAAGTGATAGTAGGGCTACATTAGGTGTCAGCATTGAGCCCATATCCGTTTGTTTTGGTTATGGACGAATTAACTACGAATCTAAAGAATGAGATACCATGGTACATATTATTCGTGATGACAGTCTTGATTGATGCGATAGAAGCGCCGTCAATGTAAAGTTGAACTTTGGAGGAATGCCCTATAATCTAACGTTTTAAAATTAACTGGACTAAGACAATATATAGAATGCAAGTTCAGTAATAATAGGAGTAGAAACAAGGAAGTAGTTAAGATTTATGGCCAAGAAATACCAAAAAGACATTATTTTCAATATTTGGGGTCAATAATCTAAGAGAATGGAGAGATTGAGGAAGAAGTTGCGTATAGAATTAGAGCTGGGTGAACAAAATGGATGTGTATCCGGAATTTTATGTGATCATTGCATGCCAATAAACTAAAGGAGAAGTTTTATGCGATGGCTATAAGACCAGCCATGCAATAAAAAAAAAGAAGTAAAGAACACCAAGAGAGAAGGTATTGAATTATAGGAAACCCATGAAATATTGTGCTCCGTCCGACAACTTTCCACCCCCTTCCCTTCCCCCACTCTACCATAACTATGTCCATCTTATTAACACCACCTCCCCCGCTCAGCCCCCTCTGCCTCCTCGGCCCCCCAGACACCTGGTCCTTTGTCTTCTACCTTGACCACCCACCCACCCCCCCCCACCCACCCTTCCTCCTCTCCATGGCTATCTCACATCCCTGAACATCATTTCACTGGCAGGTCCCCCATATCTCTGCCCAAAAGTGTAGGTTAGCTTCCTCTCTTATCGGCCTCTTCAGTCCCAAGAGGGACAACATTAGGGGTATCGAGAAACTGGGCCAACACTAATGGAAAGACTCGGACCTTGGATGTCGCAGGCTCTCTACGGCCTTATCCTCTTCTCATTCTCCTCGGATGCTTCTGCCGACAAAGTCCTCCAACTTGAGATGTTGAACTTCAAATGGGCTTCTTTGTCCTTTTCTACTTGGTCTCCCGTCTCCCCTTTCTGAAACTTTCAGGAAACAGAAGATTTGGCTGAGGATTTCAAATATTTCCCTCCATGCTTTTCACCCAATTACCTTCTAACTCATCATGATCTTTGTGAACAGTGTCTCTATCCATTGGGGCTTTAGCAAATTCCTCACCATGGATACTATTCAACTGCAAGTCAAAGTTTGGACCCCTAGTCCATCCCCTCTAAGCTTTGGCTACACATCGAAAGATAATTCTTCTACGTCTACACCACCTAGTCACCGGCTTCTGCTCCTTCTGGCCGCCACGTCTAACCTCCAACCCACCCGCATGCCTCTCCTTCTGGCGACGGGTGTATCACTGTCCGTTCTCAAAAAACGACGCAAGTCATCGCAGTGACACAGATCCCTCCATCCCAGGTTCCACAATGCTCTATGTAGAGACCCCGACACACTTTTTGTTGAGGCTACCTCCATCAACCCCCTTGGCACCCACTCTCTTGTGGCAGACATGGATGGCCCAGATTCTCCCAATCTTCCCTCATCCCCTCCCAATGCATCTATGCACTCAACCGCCCATGTACAAGACACTTGTCCCCTCTCGGCCACCGTGACCTGCCATCAATCCACCCTCGTTGTCACTTCGCTCCACGTACCTCCTGCCTCCTCATCCCTCATTTCCTTGAGCCTCCAAAACCCTCTCCCACCTCCAAACATGACCCTCATTGACAAAACCCGTACTTGCCTTTCGTACCACCCATTCCCCTTTAGCCGCCTTCTCCACATGGAACGCAACCAGTCGTCTGTCCTCCATCTGACAACGAAGATTTCTCCTCCCTACCCAAGGCCTCTGCACTGTCGCCCTCGGGCACCACTAACCTAAAAGCCATCCTCTCTTGGCCCTCCACCCATCCTCTCCCACCCACTAGCCATTGCCACTCTTCTCCCATCGTCGTAAACCTCAATAATTCCCTCTCCTCTCGCTCCACCCCTATCCCAAACGCTTCTGTGCTACATCTACCAGCCTTTCCGCCTTTTTTGCAGGTGGTCTTTCCTCTCCCTCCCCCCTCCTATGGCCAGCTGCTCGCATCTCCACCTCTGACCTCTAAGCTCATGGCCCCAGCCTCTTCTCATGCTCCCCTTCTCCCTTACCCCAGCTCCTCTAACCCCCCCATACCCACCTTTGTACCTTCCTCCCTCTAACCCTCCTCATTCCACTCACTGCATCTACCCCCAAAACCCCTTTCAATCTCTCCAACTCCCCTTGGCCACAGGCATTCCACCTCCCTTCCTTATCCCCCCCCCCCCAATTCTCTCTATGCTTTTCCTCTCCCTCTCTCTTTCCCTAGTACCCTTCCCTCCTACGCCTTACCCCCTTCCACCCCAACCCAACCTCCCTCACCTGGCATTCTCCCCTCTCCCCATCATCCCCCTAACCCTCGCTCCCATGCCAACACCCATTCCTGTCCCACGATCCATATCTCCCATCGCTCCCCCTTCTCAACCTTTCCCCTTGACCCCACACCCCATCTATTGCTCTTCACCTCTTATTCTTCCACCTCCCTCTCCTCTAACCCCACCCTCCATCTTTTGTGGAGCCCCCACTGAAGCAGCTGGCCGGACCCTCCTCACCAAACGGCAGCCCCTCCCCCTTCTTAGACCCCACTTTCTTCCCTCCCCTTCAGTCAAGCTCTTTCTCAGCCTCCAGTTCGGGGTCACCCACCTCAGTGGACTCAGATTTTGTTAACCAGATGGACAACGCCCAAGGCAATATCCTAGAGATCCACATTCTGATGGGTCTCGAGTTCGATGGCTCGCCAAAAGGCCTAGAGAAGTTCATTAAAATGGACATACATAACATGTTTAAAGTAAGCGGCAAGGGAAAATGAGAACTCTCAAACCTTCGCTTCGGGGTCATTTACGACTTCTATACTCTCTCCTCTTCCTGTGCCCCTACTCCTCAAGAGGCACAACCGGGATTCAGAAGCCCCAGACACATCTCCGCCTCCCACCACCACCACCCCACCAATGAAGCTCCTTACTTTGAATATCAGGGGCCCGAAAGATCCCCTCAAAACCAACTTTGTTCGACCTTTTGCTCCAAACAATGCCCCTCCAACCTAACGCTCATCGAAACCAAACCCTCCCCCTCCCTAGCCCAAGTCCACAAGGATTGGGGCTGCAAGTCTTGCCAATGGGTGGCTCTTGATTCCGCCGATGCCTCCGGTGGAATATGGGTCATTTAGGACCCTTCTTCCCACACCTTAGCCTCCTCACATTGCCTCTTCACAATGACCATCATCCTTTCTAGGATTTTGAAGGGCTACCATGGAAGTTCACGGAAGTCTACGGCCCTAACTCCGACTTAGCTAGGAGTCTCCTTTGGAACAAGCTAGACATTGTTGCCTCCCTCTCCCCCGCTCGGTGGTAAATAGGTGGTGAGTTCAATGTCATAAGGTGGTCCTTTGAGAAGAACTCAACCGCAAGGATCTCTCCAGTCATGTTAGACTTCTCATATTTCATTTCTAGAAACGACATAATTGACATCCCTCTCCTAGGTGTTGTTCTCACTTGGTCCAGCCACTCTTCCTCTTCCACTCTTTCCAAATTGGACTGATACTTCATCAGCCTCAAATGGGATAAGCTCTTTCCCTGGCACGCATTCTTTGGCCCTACCCAAGCCAACTTCCGACAACAAACCTATCCTTCTCAAAACCCTCCCAACCTCGATCAGGACCAAACCTTTTTGCTTCGTGCTAGCATGGCTTGAGGAGCCCGGCCTTGCTTCCCTCATCTTCTCTTTGTGGGCCTTGCTTTCCCATAGAGTCCTCACGTGAGCAGGTTACTGCCTTCAGAGGAAACTCCAACTTCTCAGAGGCTTCCTCAAAACTTGGAGCAGGCAACTCCCTGGGAATTTTCATGCCCTTAAAGAATATTACCTTACAACCATCAACTTTTGGGACCTCACCGAAGAATCTCGCAATCTCAGCTAGCAACATATCCTTCTTCGGTCACAGCTTAAACAAGCCTACCTCAACACCCTCAAAAAAGAAGAGATCTAATGGGCCCAAAGATGTGGGGTCATATGGCTCCAATGCAGGGATATCAATACGGCCTTCTTTCACAAGATTGTCGTAGGAGAGAATACCATCCTTTCAGCTACTTTTAGATGGTGTGATCCTTGATCAACTCCTCAAATTGAAAACACCATTATTCTACTTTGTGTCCCTCTTTAGAGGACCAGTTTAACCCACCCCTAAGATAGTTGACCTCTCCTTCCAAACCCTCCCCCTGACTATGCTCTTTGTCTCTACCATAGCTGATCTTGGCCACCACCGAGCTCCTAGCCTTGACAGCTACCCCATAACCTTTTTCAAGGAATTTTGGGATCCCCTTCGCCAGATATCATTGCCTTTTTTGAGGAATTCCATGAGAGGGGGATTATAAACAAGAGCACGAATGCCACCTTCATAGCTCTCATTCCTAAAGTAGAGGGGGCAAAAGAACTTAAGGACTTCAAACCCATTAGCCTAATCAACATCTCCTTCAAAGTTTTAGCAAAAGTCCCGGCCTCTAGACTCAAGGAGGTCCTAGGTTGGGTAATCTCTACCCACCAAGGGGATTTTGTGAAGGACCGCCAAATCTTGGACGGTGCCCTTGTAGCCCATGAATGCATTCATTCTAGAACCCAATCCAACTCCTAGTCAAGCTCGATTGGGGAAAGCTTACGATCACATGGACTAGGAGGTCCTAAATGAAACTCTTCTCCGAATAGGCTTCAAGGCCCATTGGCGCAAGTGGATCCAAGGGTGTATTTCTAACCCAGTGTTCTCGGTCCTTATCAACAGCACACCCAAGTGCTTCTCCCGCTCATCCAAGGATCTTCGACAAGGGGACCCCCTTGTGCCCATTCCTCTTTGCCATAGTCGCAGTAGGTATTTGGCCAGAATGTATCAACACGGTCTCTTGGAGGACTTTCACATGCTCCAATGAAGGCCCAGCCGTCTCTCATCTTTAATATGCCAACAACACCATCGTCTTTTGTGGGGCATCCAAACAACAAGTGGATTAGCTTCTTCTCTTTCTTAAGTGTTTTGAGTTGGCCACAGGATTTGGAGTGAACATGGCCAAATCCAAGATGATTGGCATTGCCATGGAGCCTTCGACCGCTCAAGTTTTCACCAACAGAATGGGATGTGCGGTGGACCATCTTCCATCCACCTGCCTGGGTCTCCGTCTCTGGCTTGGCAAACTTAAACCCAGGCAATGGGAGCACATCATTGACGAATTTGACCACAAGCTTGCCACTTGGAAAGGCAAATTATTGTCCCCAACGGGTAGAGTCACCCTCATCAAGGCCACCCTTTCAAACGTCCCTATATTCCAGAGATACACCTCATTTCATGGACCACAGTTTGCATGCCTAAGTATCAGGGGGGCTGGGTATTCGCTCCCTCAAACTCAACAACCTGGCCCTATTGAGCAAGTGGTAGTGGCGCTTGACAATCCAGGAAGGCCACCTATGGCAAACCGTACTTTGGCACAAACACCGACTCCATAGCCCCCCTTGGCTACCCCTTTCTTCTTTCTACAATTCTTGCTCTAGTGCTTGGAGGTCCTTCCTACACTGCCTCTTTCTTTTCAATGTTAATATCCACTTACATGCTAGAGTGGGAAACAACATAATCTTCTGGTCCGACCTCTGGATCGGCCATAGGCCCTTGCGAGACCTTTTCCCAACCATTTTTTGCCTTGCTGGAGACCCCAACATCTTGGTTGCCAACTTCTTCCAACATATTGAAGCCTCCTGTTCATGGAACACAAATTTCCGTAGAAATCTCCTTGAAGGAGAGACCCATGCTTTCCTTCAAGCCCAACCCTTCTTACATTCTGTCTACCTTTCTCCCCATGGACTAGACAACCATCGGGTCCTCACCTCAGATGGCTCCTCCTCAGTTTCCTCCTTTTACCGTAAAGTTCAATTCTCCTCTACCCCTGTTTACCCTTCCCACTCTACTTTCACCAAGGCCGGACAGTCCTTTATTTCACCACCCCCCCCCCCCAATCCAATTTCTCTGCTGGATCGCACTCTCCAAAAAAGCATTGACGGTTGATCAGCTTCGCAGAAGGGGTATGATTACCCAAACCACTGAATCATGTGCATGGAAGATGAGGAATCCAATCCTCACCTTTTCATCCACTGTAGTATTGCCTACACGCTTTGGAAGAATACCCTTCTCTTCAACTAGTCTTTGGTTACCACAAGGTCAGTGCCCCAACTGTTAGAGATGGCGAAATTCCTCCCATGGGCCTCCTCGGCATCCTCCTGTGGAAAGCCTCCGTAGCAGCCACACTGTGGGCCACATGGATCGAGCGCAATAACCACAACTTCCAAGTTTGCTTCTCTCCTATCCACTCCCTCAGGGACAACATCAGATCCAAGGTCATCTTTCGGGCCTCTAATCACAAGCTCTTCAAGCATCTCACTACCTTTGCCTTCCACCTCAATTGGTGGAACCTCCTCTCCCTAAGGCTCCTCGATATCCCTCGATCGTCCCATAGGAGGCCCCCAGATCAAGGCACGACCAAGGTCAAGTTCGATGGCTGCTCTCTCGGCAATCCTGGTCCCACCGATATTGGAGGCATTTCAAGGATCATTTAGGCACCTCCCTTTCCTCTTTCGTCAAATCCATCGCTCTAGCCAATTCCACCACGAGAAAAGCTCTCGCCCTCCTCGACGGGCTCAAACTCTTCGACCTTCTCTAGAGCATCCATCTCATAGTGGAAGAAGACTCTAGAAATGTTATTCTTTGGGCCTCAGGGTGGCAACACCTACATGGAGACTCGCCCATGTCTTTGACGAGATCTTCAACATTTACAGGTCTATTCCAGTTGCATGGCCTCATATTTGGCAGGAGGAGAACCACGTCGCTGACGCCCTTGCTGGACAAGGAGCAGCAATGACAGGAGACTAGTCACTCTCTTCCTGTAGTGGTTTTTTAGGTTGTTGGCTTTCCAGCCACTAGGCTGCCTTTTGTTGTATATCATTTTTTTGGCATTCACCATCCTCTCAGTGGTCTTTGTGTAGAGCTCCCGTTGTTGTGGGAAGCCCATTTTTTAGCAATTTGTACATCTTACTCTTTAGATTAATACAATACAATAGTGAATAAGTTCAAAAAAAAAAAAAGACCAGCCATGCTTCATGGGGTGGAATGTAGAGCGATCAAGAAATGACACATCGAAAGGATGAGTGTAACTAAGATGAGGATTGAGATGGATGAGTGGAAGAATAAGAAATGACAAATTTCAAAATACATACATATGATAGAACTTAGGGGTGGCTCCAATAGGCGATAAGATGAGGGAAAATAGACTCAGGTGGGTTGACCATGTGCAGCATAGACCTAATACAATACCAGCTAGGAGGGGTTATTTTGTTCAAGTGGAAAGCTCTAAAGAGCAAGGGGAAGGCCCAAAAGTACATCGATGAAATAGTAAAAAGAGATATGGTATGACTGAGGGTATGTATGGCCCTTGATTGAGCAGAATGGCGAAACAAGATTTATGTGGCCGACCCCAAATAGTTGGGATAAGGCTCAGATGATGATAATGACAACGACTTAGTTAACTATACTTTTTGAGGAAAATAAGGCGGCCCCCCTTCTCCCAAATTTTCGTCTATACCCTTGGGTTCACCAAAACCCCATGGAACCCCTCTCATAGGAATTTTTTGCCTAAAACCCTCGCTTCTTTTTGGCATGCGAAAATTACGATTTTGACCCTATTTAATCAAGAGAACTCAATTTAGTCCAACTTAATAACCTATCTTCTCTATGTTACTTCACCCTTTCTCCCTCTACTCTCTTGTTTTTCCTTTCCTAAACTTCAATAAGGTCAATAGTTCGAAGATTCATCAAATATACCTTCTTATGTTCATTGCTTTGTCAATATGCTTCACTTTCTTTCTCCTCTCTCCAAATAAGTGAAGGAATTTTTTCAGATAATATTTCGCATTAATGGAGTACCTATGTCATGGTATTGAATCAGGATTAGTGTTTTTGAAGCTCTTTGTTGAACCCCCATTCTTTTGAACTCTTTTGATGACTTGTTTGTATGCTAAAAATGGATAATGCAAGTTTTGGGACCCTTTTAGCCCACATCCTCTGTTTCTGTCTCTAAGTCTATCTCTATCTGCCTCCCTAATTCTTATATGTTTTTAAAGTGACTTGTTTCTTCTGTCTTCTGCACGAAGTCATGGTTTGAGTAACAAAATTAGAAAAGTTTGAAGTTCAAACTTTTGCCTTTCGTATATTTTTGGGCACAAACATCAAAACTTGGGATCTGAAAAAATGTTTCATCCAATCTTTTAACCTATTGAATTGTTCCTGCAATATTTGGCTTAATGTTCTTCTTGTTAATTGACGTATAACAGAGGTTCTTAGTGTGGTTCCTCATTCTTCAAATCAGCTCAGAGTTACTTTCCTTGAGGATTCTTCATTCAAAACCTTTTGAAAGGAATGTGAAGTTCATTTGCAACAGCACATTTAAAATTTGTTGTACCATTATTTGATCAGACATATAAGAAAATTTAATAAAATATGTACAATGGAAGGAAAACAATAAGAGAGAGAGAGAGAAGAGAGAGAACAGGCTAAGAAATAGTTTTATGTTTAGCTTGGACCAAATTGGGTTTTCTTGATTAAATTAGGTAAATTTTGCATACCAAAAAAGGAAAAGAAGGGGGTTTTAGGCAAACAAATTTCCATGGGAAGAGCTCCATAGGGCTTGGGTGAACCTGAGGGTCTATATGGCTAATAAATTTGGGAGAGCAGGAACCACACCGTTTACCCTACTTTCCTTTCATAATCAAAGTAGTCTCCTCTCAATGCTATTTCAAAAATGACTTCAACCACCTCGTTTAGGGGAAACATCTGCTAGGAGCTGCCAACCATAATTCAAAAGACCCCACTATCATGAAAGTAAAAGATATAACTAGATTTCAGGTTTAGTTGGCTTTGTAACTTTAAACAATGAGGTGGCTGCAAGCTAAAGAGTTTACAATAGGCAACTTTCTCATTAATAATGACTTAGACAACTTTGGGAGAAACTTTCACTGAGCAAGCAGACCAATAATTCTCAGCAATTAGATTAGATATATTTTCATAGATGCATCGATAATTAGCTTCTCTCCATAGACAGTCCCAATAGGAAAACATGCCGAAGGATATCAGGGCCATCAGTACTGTAATCTATTTATAATTTTCTATAAAGAGATAAATGGAATGCAATTCCCATAAAGGAGTACTACTAATCACTGATGAAAAAGAAAAGTCCAGGTCAATTACGCTGATCTTAATCAAAAAAGGAACCTACATGGTGAGCACGAGTTCATCAAAATCATTCCATTAGGCTCCACAAGGAATACAATGTCATAACTCCGTTTCTTTTAAGAGCCAAAAGCGATAAAATTCTAATAAAAGGGATACTACTAGAGTACTATTCATCAACGAAAAATTAACAATCATGTTAATTATGCTGATTAACCTACATGGAGAACATCATGAGTGTATATCAAATTCTAAGCCCATAAGGCTCCACAAGGTAAAGATTGAATGAAACAATACAATTAACCGCTATAAAATAAGAGTACCATCATGTCAGATAAAGTAAGGCATTATAGTTTGGTTCTGTCTAAAACTTGGACATGCAAACCAATGTTATCAGGACCGGACCAGGGCGGTGAGTCAAACAGATCAGGCAGGGAATTGGTGGCCATCAGTGGTCGAACCAGGGGTTCTAAACCACTATCACCACAGAAAAGATCCAACCTCAAAATATCCAGTTCAATCAGGATGGGCAGGCTGTTTGACTGCTTCAACCATTCGAGATGCCATAGTGTTTCCAGGCTAAAATGATTATTTTTATGTTTTTTCTTGTCATTAAGGATGGATTCAGCCAGATGATTTTTTTGTCCTTCCAGATATTTTTAAACGCTTTTTGGTTGGGTAAGATTTGATAATCTAAAACCAAGAAATTAAAAAAAAAAAAAAAAAAAGAATATGCGAGGTCCTTTTAAAGAAGGGAAAAGTTTATATAGAGCCGAGGCTCTAAACAATCAAATTTGAGCCAACCTCAAAATTTTCATTAGAAGTGGTTGTTTTCATGCCCGAATATCCACAAATTGATAATCTCAACATCTAGATGCATGGACATGAGAAAAAAATGGATTTCATTTTGGACATTGTGTATTTTATAACGCATTTTTGAACCGTCAATTTTCAAGTTTTCATAGATCTATCGATCTACACTATTTTTTTGAAGCTTTAAACTGTATAAATAAAGATGAAAATATATTTTAAAACTATCACAAATATTTTCAGTATTAAAACTATATTTCTCAACACTATTTGAAGGTAGGCTCTAATTTGATTGTTTAGAGCCTAGGCTCTATACAAACCTCACCCTTTAAAGAATATTATTTGTCTCTATCTCTACAACAAAACTTAAATAGGCGTTGGATTTTAGCAATTCTTCCAGTCACCAGATGTCCATTCTTTGGGAGTGATTTGAGTAAGTAACCTTCATATCTTTTCTTTTGGTTGAATCCAAACGTTGGTTTGTCTGTATGGATTTGAAAGAAAATGCAAATAAATTTTTTTCAAAAGGGGCTTCTTGTATGATTATCTGATGTGATTGTATACAATGAGATCATTTACCTTTCATACATCAAGGTCACAATTACTTACAACTATCCAATGGGAAATCTGATAGCTTGGATGTGTCACAAAGTTCGAGAAAATTTCTTTTGGACTTTGGGCTTGGTCAATAAAATAACTGCAGCCACCCAATATCACATCTAGTGGTCAAGATCAATTGTGACCACCTTGTACCAAAGGTAAATAGTCTCATTATATACTTTCCCTTATCTAATTATTTGATTGTTTACTTCATAATGTGATGAGTTTGTAAAGGTATTCCTTGTTGGGTTTTGGCCTTTAAGGTACAAAAAAAAAGGATTTTTGGTGCAGGGTTTGAGAAAATTAAGGTTTGTGTTTTATTTTAAATTTTAATGTTTAGATTTTTTATTTTTGGTGGACTTCTTGCATGATTACTTGATATATTGTTTTTTTTTTTTATAATACAACAGTTTTGTACAGGGGTTTTCTTTGGGTATTTGGCCTTCTAATTTTTTGCTTGACGGAGTTGATATACAGATGTCTCAAGAGATGCCCATTAGATGTTGATGCCTCAATTTTAAAATTAGTCCACAAGGTCACTAATTTTCATATTGCAGACTTAAGAACTCCAGAACATATATGCAGTGAAGGATAGCGAGATGCATAGCAGAAATATTGTATAAGTTAAAACAAAAAGAGATTCTGAACTCTTGTGTTTGGTTGTTCAAGATAATGTATGGGCCATAATGGCCCAAAAAGGAAGTTCATAATCATCAACATTTTCGAAATCCAATTAAACTAGAATTTGAACTGGGTGAGTAGAAGACTTTATGCGCTTATGTCCACCTAACTGACGTTGCCGACAGCACGACAGGAACATCTCATCATCATTATCATCATCCGAGCCTTATCCCAACCATTTGGGGTTGGCTACATGAATCATGTTCCCCCATTACCTATCAAGGTCCATACCCTCAATCAGACCACATGACAAGAACATATAATATATAAAAATTAATTTTTGGACACTCATTGCTTAAATGAAAAGCATTCACTGGCAGCGCCTCCACACACACTCATGTCTCATGGTGCTAATTTCCGAGTTCTATCATACAAGGACTTATCTTCTAACATCAATGAAGGTTATTAGAAGCAGCAAGGCTTAACTCTTAATAACAAGAAACTAGATATTTCTTGGTTCTTAGACACTTACAAAGAGGACTAGGAAGATACCCAACATAACTACCAGCTGCATATACATGCCTCAACAAAATTACCACACGTTTAATGCATCAGTAAGGACAAGAAAGTGACTCCTTTATTCAAAAAAAAAAAGGACAAGAAAGATACTCCCAAACATAAATATAGCCCTATGAACATACCTCAACAGAATGCAAGTTCAATACATCAGTAAAGTCTTCCACATTTAGGCAAAAGAAAAGAGAGAAAAAAAAAAGCGAGGCAACAAATAAGAATTGATAATGAACTAAAGACAAAATGAAAATAAACAGACTTCACGGTTGAATAAAATGATAGCTAGGAATGACACTGTTACTTTAATGTTTGAAAAAAAAAAACGAGCCTTAATGGCAAAAATCAAATAAAAAGTCCAATACGAAACAATAGCAATTAATTATCAAGTAACTCACCACGTCAGCTCCTTCAAAATCTTCATGACCAGTTGTTGACTCAGACCTGCACTTAGCATGCACAATAGGACCCAACTGAGACTTGTCCATGCCTTCAATGGATCCTGCTGGAGCATTCAAGTAGACGGCACCTTTATACATCCATTCCTCAGTTTCATCACTGTAGAAATCATCAAAGGGTTCCCCACACAATGCACAAACACTCTGGTTTTCATCGGCAGGAACAGCCATTTCCTCATCTTCTTTTTTTTCAGGTACTGTTTCCACAGGTAAAAACCCAGGAACAGGTTCAGAACCCAATGTCTCTGTACCACTGAGCCACTCCTTAGCACTCACAAACCATTTTCTAGATGGATTTTGTTTGCGATTCTTAGACATGCGATTTTTAGTGACATGCCAATCCATATGAATGCAGTGCTCTTCTTGGGAGTTAAAACGAAGCCCACATGTTGCACATTGTCTCCACATGTCCGTATACAAAGCGTTGATGACTGACTCATGGCGCACCTTGAGTTGCTCAGCATTGAAATCCAAGCCTATGGAACCCTGAAAAATCAAGTCAGAGCATCCTTATATTACATCATCAAAAGGTTGGGAATTTTGGGTATAGGAATAAGTTCGACTGAATCTATTATGAAGAAAGCATTCTTGAACAAGAAAAACTAAAAAAGAACTCAAATTTCAACTGATTTTGTACTTTACCACTGACAAGAAAAGAAAGCAGAAAATGTATTAGAAAACAGGAACTAATTCTCTAAATTTCGACCAATTAGACAAAAAACTAAAGGTATAACAGGCTACAAACAAATATCAGCTTTCGAACGTTTAGCTCAGGCAGGGACTGGAATTTAATTAATGACCGCAAGTATCTACCACCAAAATAGAAATTGATTCTCTCTTTTAATTGGTAAAAACCATCTAGCAAGTAGGATTCAACAAATTATCAAATAAAAAGTGAGGAATTGGGTTTAGCATGGATGACCTTACCTGCACCGCACTTTGGTTTGTCAATGAGATCAGACCTTGATCCATAAGAGATTTAAAGAGCCCAGAAAGATGGTTCCCTGGTGGAGGACCCATAAGAGAAGCCGTATTTTGAGTTAGAAGACCAGTCTGTGATGAACCTGGTGGGGGGCCCAGAGGAAGGGGAGGTTGTGGAACTTTCCTCAACAAGGATGTATTTGAGATGCTGGATAAAGCGGGTATGCCAGGTAATGGATTTGCCAATAACCCACCTCCTTGTCCTCTCACACTTCCACGATGTAGGTTTTGACCTAATAACTGAGATATAGATGGGGTCGACCCAACCAAGATTTCTTGGATTCCCTGTGATTGATGTGATTGAGGTAGCATAGGAGTGGCTTGCTCAAGTGTTGTTTGATCCAATGATCTTAAACCAGGCAGAATTTGTGTTTTATTTAGCCCTTTTAGTTGATTACGAGACGAAAGCAAAGATTGCGTTGACATCTGATTTAGTTTCTTGACATCAGACATATCCATATGGTGTTTCAACTGTTTTTGTTGAGGAATGACAGAAACTGAAGTTGGCAGAAGTGGGTCATTTGCAGATGCCCATACCATATGTCCAATAGATGGTGAAGGTGATCCTTGCGGTTTGTTATTTTGAATAGAGAAAGAACTTGGTGGCACTGGTCTTGCAGGGGAGAGAACCTCTAAATTCAAAGATTCAGGGTATGAAGAAACTGGAAAACTAGAGGCTCCCCCATGTGTCTGTGCTTTTGCATCCAGAACATAAGAAGGTAATGGTTGACAGCCAATCAGAGCAATGCCACTTGATGAAACTGGCACTGGAAGGTCATTTACCCGAGACCTTGGGTTAAGGTACTGAATGGGAGGGTGAGGGAAATGGTGTGGCAAGTTTCCACGTTCTTGAATAGCCTGAGATGCCGGAAATAGAGATCGTGACTCATTTTGAGTCCCTATGCCCACTGGATACCTCCTACCAATGAATCCACGACTTCGCTGCAAAAAACCCACGGCAATTATATCCAATATCTATCATCAACAACTTATCAGGAAGTTATCAGTTCGCAACATTTAGCCTTACTCTTTTTAATATCTCAGCAAAGCACCATTGCTTCGTACAAGGACTACACAAATCAAAGGCATCATATACGTCAAATTCGGGGAAGGACAGGAATCCAAAATTGCCAGGGGCAGGTTTTGAACTTTTAAAACATAGGGATCCATTTCTAAGCCCAGGGCAAGTCGACTAAGCAAGTCCTGAGTGGACTTGCCAAGTCCCCCAAGAAGGACCCAAAGAATCCCAAAAACTTTAGGAAAATTCACGCAAAAAAAGGGGAAAAAATGAAAACTTACAAAAAATTATATACAAAATGAAAAATGATGAAAAGTTAATTTTACTTGCATGCACTCAATCAAATTATATGATAATCTAACATAACATTCAGTTATTTTATAATAAACTCCAAGCTCTTGAAATTTCGGCCAAACCTAATTTAGATATACAAAATCTTGTAAATCTGATTTTTCAGTGTTTTATTCTTTGTGGAATCTAAGCCTCGGATTTGATATATGACACAAGAATACGTTTAGGAAAGAATTTTAAGGGCGGATAGAGAGCAAGGGTGGCGAAAATCTCACGAGAAACAACTTTGACCAAATCCTAGCTCAAAAAAAAAAAATCTTGCGAATATGAGTTTTCTGATATTGCTGAATCTCATATCTGGATTTGAAATGGGTTGGAAAAAAACGCCAAAGGAGTGAAGTTTTGGAGAGATCAAAGCTCAAGTGAGGAAGAAAATAGAAGAAAGGAGAATCAGAGGTGCAAGCCCCAACACAACCCCCCACCCCCCCAGTTTCTCTTCCCCAGGGGGGACTATTTATATCAAGAAAGTCACGGACTTGGTGATTCCAGTGGACTTGATCGAGTACATGGAACTCATCCGAGTCCATCAGGTACTTGGGCAAGTTGCTACAGTGACTCAGGCCAAATCTGTTACAGCTCATTGGGGGCCTCTCGGACTATGCAGGCTGCCGAGTATGAGTTGGAGTTCACAAATTATTTTTTTTTGAAACTGGCTAACTGGAGTTCGCAAATTATTGAACACTGCATTTTCTGAATAAAAAAAAGATTTTGCAATTATCATTAAAAAAAAAAAAAAAAGGTAAATTTTTCACCAAGATATACCCTTTTCACTTATTCCAAGATTAACAAACATGCATCAAATACACTCTCCACTAAGCAACTTTAGTAACATGTATCAGAGAAAAATGCAAGTCATTCTCCCACAGGTTTGTTGGTAGAACATGTTTAAAAATATGCATATAGGAACTGAGTTTTCAACCCTCTACTAGTGAATACGAGAATCAGGAAAAAATTCAGATATTTCCATCATTATTAAAAAGATGCAATTGGTTTGGTAATTTCAAGAAGAATGAAGAAAAAAAAATTGTAAATATAGAAAGAAACAACTCAAGACAACTAATTCAACCAAGTCCAGTTCCCTTGGGACACGAGCAAGTAGAATCACCACGTTATTATAGCCTCTCATTCACTAGTTTCCTGCATATTAAATACTGAAAATAAGAAAAAACCTAGGCAAAACTACATATATTGAGGTTTTCAAAAGCCATCCAAACAGAGAATCATGAAATATCAGGGGAGGGGAGAGGAAACTAGGAAATAGAGAATAGGAAAAAAGACCAAGAACATAAGCCAAAGAAGTATGGCAGAATTGAAGAAAGGAGATCAGTGCATACAATGGATGTCCTATCTTCAAAATTTAAGGAAGCAGGATCACGATTACTCCAGTTGTTCCCAGAGATGTCAGATTCAAGAAAACCAGCCTTTCTTTTCCCTAAAGCCGAGTTCAAATCAAAGCCCCCAACAGAAGAATCCAGACCCGCATGATCATTGCTCTTCTTATGATTGGACAAGGTAGGGCTCATATCCTCCCAAACATACTCTTCTTCTTCAGCATTCTGCCAATTTGTTGCAGTGGTTATATTGCTGAAGCCATTCACCTTGGGCCCTGGTGCAATTATTGGGAGCTTCTCAAGCATAACACCTTTTCCTCTGTAATTTCCATATGCATCAATCAATGCTCTTGGATCAGGTCCATTGTTTTGGATGTAAACTCGGCTTGGACTAGAAGTAGTTTCCATTTGGTGAGCCCCACTATCATCAACCCAGCGCCTTTCCCACTGATCACTCCTCTCCCCAAGCTTTTCATCCACTCTGCCCATTCCAAACCCCACACGAGATGGGGAAGCCTTTTGATGTCCTACTCTTGCAGGAGATATTTCCCTCATAAATGCACCCTCTGAAGGTGATGAAGGCGTTTCAGACCCACTTATTGAAGGAGATAAAGGTTTTAAAATCTTGTTTTCAGGTGCAGCTATCGACGAAGATAGATTTCCTGAAGGAACTCTTGCAGACACAACTCCAACTCTTCCTGGGGAAAGCCCCTGATTGTGGTCCAAGTCTATATCACCGTAACTTGCAGGTTTTCTTCCATATATTGGGATGCTTGAAACCACTCCTCTTGCCTGTTGATTAGTCTGCAAAGTTGACATATAAATTCACAAGAAATGCATATGTTAGCGAAGAAAATTTAAAGACAATTCTATTAAAAAAACAAAGCATGCTATTGCACCTAAAAGATAGGAAATTACATGACAAGTCCTCATTTTGAATGGATACATGCTAAAGCCGAATTTTCACTAATTGGATATTTGTTTTTAGGTTCCAGCAATAGCTTAGTTCTAAATAAATAGACAGAAAATGGAAAGCATTTCTACTTCGAGGACTATTATTCAACATTGAATCCGGAGTGTGGATCATGAACCCCTAAACCCCAGTATCATTCAACTCATATAACCCAATCTTGGAAGTTAAAGCCGAGGAATCGTGAATTTAAAACACCAGCAAAGTTCTTTAATTGGTTAATGCAAGCAAGATCACGAACTTTCACATCAAAGCATGAAAACCTAACAAACCCAGGTTCGTCGTGTATGGATTTTTAGGTTCAAGAATCAAGAAATAAGAATAAGGGCATAAATGTTAAAGCTAAGGGCAACACCACCTTTTCTTTTGATAATTTATAAAATCCACTAAGAAAAACAGTGTTCCTCACAATGAGGTTACAATCTAGGAATTATATGAAAAAAAAAAGAAAAAAAAAAAAGACTGGAAATTTTGCACACATGTAATCTTGGAGAAGCTCCAGACCATCCTTCTGGACTCTCTAAAGCAACCCTCTCCATCCGTTCTCCTTCAAAAGCTGTCATATGCAAATTATTCTCACGCTCTCTTTTAATTACCTGCAAGCATTGATTAGTACCACTTAAAAACAGTAACAAACACTGAAATCATATTTATATATCAATTATCCAGATGGAGATGGTAATTAATTTCTGAGAAAATATCAGAAAAGAAACACCCAGTAGATCATGCATATGTGCCAGAAACATGCATTCCAGGACATACATCACTTTCTCGGCTGACTAGTTTTCTCTCACGAAGTCAATTTACCATTTGGCTTTATTTGTTTTATTTTAAACGTCGAACTGGGGGTAAACAAATTATCTAAGAAAGAAAGCCCAGATACAGTCATGATACCCTTGCACAATCTAGCAGGTGTTCCTGGCATTTTCCTGATTTTTCCTGACTTGCAACACAATATTAGAAGAAAAGAACACGGAACATAACCATATTATCATTCTATACTTTGAATTATTGGTAGAAAACAATTGAATTGAATAGAATTCCAAATGGAATTCACAAGAATTACATTGGGGTTTTCAAATTGGCGCCGTGCCTCCAAATATTTTGGGTTGACATGAATACCATGGGCAGGGCGTGGAGGCTGGGAATCGGATGGTCTAGATGGTGCCATGCCAGACGATGGACGCCGCACAGGAGAGAATTGCAATTCCACCTCAATAGCACGAAGCACAGAAGATGGAAATATTCCTGTCCATGTACCAAAAAGGTGGCGCATGGCTTGATACTGACCAGGATCAACTTGCCTATATGCCTTGCAAAATACCTGTTACAAATAAAAAAAGTACTTACTATTCCAAACAGATATGTAAGAGAAAACTATCAAGCTCGTACTACACATAATTTTCAAATGTACAAGATTGTTCAAGTTCTATGAGGTCGTTCAATGAATTTTATCCAAGATTCTGAATCAGCCCCCAGCTTGAACAATAATGGTCTTGAGAAGTCAACATACAAATTTTGGAAATTATAACCCCACATTTACCAAAATATCATGGGCATTGATCTAAATTACAGCTGAAACAAGCCAAAATATAAAACACATTAAAAAAATGAAAAAAGCAAATAAAAAAAAAAGACACTGCTTCCCCAGTTAAACCCTCCTTCACGTTTACGCCCCCCCCCAGGGGGCTGCAGCACCAAATGAAGAGAGAGACAGAGAGAGAATGGCACTTCTTTCAAATCTACTATTATATACGAAGCCTTAAGAGCATATATTCACCAGTCATAATGGCCAGTCAAAGTTTGGCAAATATTCACAGTGCCAATCAAGATGAAAAATTTCACTCCAAAATTTCCTGTACCATATAGGAATGTCATTTTTGTGAGAGTTCCACTTTAATATGAGATGTTCGAGTCTTGAGACCATAAATTATGATTAATCTCTCCAGATCTAATGGGAGATATTGCATTCCTATTTAAGTAGAAACTTTTCTTTTAATGGAACTATCAGGTTCATACTCTGATGGGATACTTGCTCTTCGAGTTGGTTGCACCCATGCATGACATAGGCTGTATAATCTATCGCTTTTTATTCAACCAAGTTAACCAGTTTCAAAAAAAAAGACAGGCTGTGGACTTAAAAGCCTATATAAATCCCAAATGAACACCATTTCCCTTTCTCATAAAATTTGAATCTGAGCCTAATTTTGGATCAAAGATTTGAAATTTCAAACCTTAATGCCCTATTTATGACAAATTTTTCCCAATAGCAATTTAACCAAATCACATAAAATTTAAATTGTAAAATCAGAGAACACCACTACATATTAAGAAGATGTAAAGACTTACGTCTGGAAGACGTAGAGAGAAATAGTTCACGTACTCCCCACCAATATTCTTCACAATGCTATCAAGAAGATATAATGAAGGAAGTTTCTGCTCAGCTGGAACCTACAATACAACAAACCTGCGTATCAAGTTAGCTTGAAAAATAAAACGAGCCTCATTATGCAAGCAAAACAAATATCCAATGCAAAAGCTTCTCCAACGGACACTGCTAATAATCAACTTTTCAATTCCACAGAGAATGAAGATACATACATATGGCCACGAGTCGTATAATCCATCACAAATCAACATATCAAGAAATGTTACCTTTCTAAACACAGATCTCACATTGACACGTTTACATAATACAAAATTCTCTGGTGTATCCCTTAGACAAGATAAGCCAATCAATTTACTGAATAGGTGATAGCCATATGTTGCATACAGTGTAAATACAATAACACAACAAAAGCATTTCAAAGTTCCAGAGGTTTAAGGTGTGTTTGTTTTGTTTGAAAACATGGACTTAGGCTCGAAGACACTAGGGTCCAGAACCCAAGTCAGCGTTCCGACTTGGCCCAGTCTCACCAAGACTCGGGCTACTCTGTGAAAATAACAGAGGGATCCAGGACATGGTGAGACTCAAGCAGGTTTTGACGTTTTGGAACAGGCCCTGACACCCTGCCGGATCCGAGTAAGTCGGGTGATTCCAAGCCCGAGCCCGAGCCCGAGCTACCAAGTTCTTGAACACTAGTTGCAAGCTTAGCAGCCCCACCTTGCAGAACGAACTGAAACAAGACAGTTAGTACAACATTTTGACAAGGCAACATTACACCACCATGGAGTGAACAAATGGCAATTAGTTTAAGTCCTTAGAAGTTGAATAAAATGTATACACTTGACTAAGAGCATGCAGTTTCCCAGGGCAGAATATGAATGCCTCGTGTCACATTTGTTTGACATATATACCTACACAACAAAAAATTCAATAGAGCCCCTTTACATCTAAAGTCTTCACTAATCCATTAAGTGCATGCTAGTCATTTGCCAACAGGCATATGACACATTAGTTTTTCTTTGTTGCATATAAAAAATTCAAATAATTTCAAAACAATTCTTTATTGATCATTTTTTTTTAACAGACAAAAATCTAACAATTTTTTTCCAAATTTTAATAATTTCTCCCAAACACTCATATGTGTAATGTGTCCATTTTTTTTTTTATTCTGATAAACCTTTTTAATCCCTGTGATATTCTTGAGATGCACGGCACCTACATCCTCTCATGAAAGATGAATTCTGAGTGCCAACAATCTTAGGCTTCCTTTCAGCAATCATGGAGAGAGACAAACAACGTGGCAGACGCTTCAGCAAAGGACGGGATCATAAATCATCCCTTGTGATAAACTTATAAATTAGTTTGACAGTTTCCTTTCTCAAAACAAAAAAAAATAGATCAACCCCTGTGATTTCTAATTTTATTGTGTAGAAACCCTATTTTGTTAAGGGAAAAATTTTGTATAGGCATTATTCTTGTACATTCAGGGTGATTCAACGAAAAACAGTTGACCATCAAACAGAAAAAAAATGAGTATCAAGCATAATAGTGTCTTTCGCATTCCTCACTAGAATAAATGCATGAGTATGAGTATGAGCGAGAGACAGAAAGTGGTTAGATAGTAATTTTAATCTAGATATGACTTATAAAGGTTCTAAATCCCTAGCCATCATCAACATGTAATAGTGCCCTTAAAAACCTTCATGGTGAACAGTGCCTCTGCTCCAGAATTTACTATGAAATAACGGTAGGTTGTCCATTTAGTATTAGGCTATGAACATCAATGGGGAAGTACACAATTGTGCAAGAGGAATAATGATAAACATTGACTGTTATAAAATGAAGCACAATCAAGGTCCCTTCAATTTTTTGTGAATAAAAATAATGAAAGGTTTGTTTTTTTTTTTTTTTTACCAATGTCCCTTCATTCTTTTATCATTCATAAAACAACAGGTTTTCCCAAAACTTCTAATTTTTTCAAATATTTTTTTTTATTTTTTTACCGATGTCCTCTATCATTCATAAAACAACAAGTTTTCCCAAAACTTTCATTTTTCTTCAAATATTCAATCATTAATAACTTTCTTTTTTTTAATGTTTTAATAACTTTAATTCAATTGGAAAAATGAACTTTGATGTTTGCCAATTACTAGTACAACTCACTTCACATTATTCAACAATCATTTTGAGTTACATAAAGATTTTATCAATTACTCCATGGAGCCAAAGAGCTTTTGACTATAAGAGAAGTGTGTTCGCCAGACAAACTAGAGAAACTTTAGGTCAGTAAACCATAGAAGGTTGTGGCCAAAGACAAAAGCTAAAATGGCAACAGAGGCAACCAGAGAACATCATAACAGTGTATAGACAAGCACTATTTATCCTCAAGAGTGCCTTCATACTCAGTGTCTTAGTAGTCACCTTTCCAATTCTATGAAATCACTCCAGATTTTGAATGTATACATTCACAATTCTGGCTGCAGGTGCCCAAATACGACAACAACATTATTGATGACAAGGAAGAAAGTTAACAATCCTGGAACATTACCACCACCATTGAGGATTATTGAAGTTTTAAGTTTCTTAAATGTCAGAAAAACAAAGACGAGATCTAAGTCTACTACAAGTTGGAACGTGACCCTTAAGATGTTTGAAATGAACAATGAGAAGGCACCTGAATTTTCCCAGCCCAGCCTGCCTTGGAAGCCTTCAACTCTCACAGGTCACTATTTCCTTGTTCCTTTGTTCATGTAACGTTTGAGGGAAGGAGAAGCCCATTTACATGCTAGATCATAGCAGCAATTTCATGTTTTGTGTGTCACAGTTACTATCAGTCAGACTAAATTAGTTGTGACAAAATTCCCGAAGTCACCCAGCTATCATGAGTTCTATTTTTTTAAATTTTTTCCTTAACTTGAGATTAATTGGCTTACTATAGTCATGTTCATGAAATTTGATACCAAAATATTGCCAAGAAATTCTAAAATGAAGTCTACAGCAACCATGATCCATGGTCAAATAGTCATTGACCGACAATGTGAGATCTAAAAAATACTTGGAACTAATGATCCTATCAATAATTGAGGAAAATGAAAAAGAAAGAAGCCACAGAGGGGTAGCGATAAAATAAAGGAAAAAGAGGAAAAATTTTCTCTTTTTCAATATAACCACTGGTGCCAATCGCTCTATAGAAGTTCTCAACTTCATATAAAAAATCAGGTAAACCACGCAAAAACAGAAAGGTAAGAAAAGCACTTTTCTATATTTGAAATATACAAATAATTGCCTAGGTCCACAATCAACAAAACCTAATACAGCTTGAGATTAAGTTTGTGCTTTTGTATTCTTCAAAATTCATAGCTCAGTTAAAACAAAGGGAGATATGAAAACCAATTAGTGAGAAAGTTCCCCACGTAACTCTGATACCAAGACTACTATAGAGATAAATCAGTCCACTCATAAACCCACCTTGCCAATAATCCATACTCAAACCAGACAAGTAAAAGGACGAAAAATCAGCAAAGAGAATAAAAAAGAAAGTGAAAGACACAAGAAGCGAACACTTATTGCTACGAAAACCCATAAAACCACAGAGAGACAGAAAGATAGGGAAACCCAGCCTTCCTGGCAGTGGAACAAACTAAACATCAAAACCCAATATTCAAAAACCCTAAACAACAAAACAAACCCATTGAACACAAACCCAACAAAAAAAATTACAAAGAAAGAGACGCAAATAGAAATTCCCAATCTCTCTTCGTATCCCAATTTCATATCAATTCCCCATTCTTAAAAATCGAAAAGAGAACATCAAAAACTACCTCGATTATGCGAACACAAATCGCAGCCACAATCCCCTTCGCATATTCCTGTTGTTCCCCTGCAATAATGGTTAGCTCTGTGATGATGGGCTTGCAATTGAAGGTGAGTTCGGAGAGCTCCTCCATGTACAAAGCCACAACATCTTCACTGGAAACACCCATCTCTTCTTCTTCCTCTCTCTCTCTAAGATAAGCCTTGAAGCGGTCGAGGATAGAAGGGGGGGGAGGTCTTTGGCCCAATGGAAACCCCGCAGTTGCATTCGCATTCCTTGACCTGATCTTCTCTTCCTCCATTAAAGATCTCCTTGCTTTAATGGCTCCTGGTCTTTCAACTCATTCGGATAGATGGGTCTTGTTCATGTGGAATAGGAGGCCCTGCCATGGTAAGAGAGAGAAAGAGATGAATCGGAATCTCTCAGAGGTTGGGCAGAAGGTCACAATCTGATCTCTAGAGAGAGAGACTGTGCAAGAGTAGGGAGTTCGAAGGAAACGGAAGCGGGCGGTAGGACAGAGAAGAGAACAAAGAGGGTGATGAAATTCAGTTATGTTCAATCAGGGCACTCATATCGCTTTTCCTTTTGGAGTTCTAGAGAGAGAGAAAAATTGCTATTTTAGAGAGAGAAAGCAAATATTGATGGGATGGTATTTACCCGAATCAAAGTATGGATAGGAAGGCGCAATGAGAGTGAGGATACGCAAAGGGTGCGGTTTCTATGTGGTTGCAACCTTAAACCAGTGTTCACAAAATTGAATCGGAATGGTTAATCGGTCATTAGGCTGGGAATCGTTCGAATAGGAGCGGTTAATCGGATTAGTCGGTCAAGTCAATTTTAGAAAGAAAAAATAGGTCAAAACCCCCTAAAATAATAAAAAATCTTAGATTAAGTATACACTATCATATTATATAAATTTATCTTATAAAAAAAATTTGAAACAACTTTTATATAATTTAATACTTGAATATTAAGGAAATATGCGAGACAATTTATAATTTCACATAAATTCAATTGATGAAGTTACAAAGTCCAACTAACAATGGATGATGCAATAATATATGTTTCTATATTGTTTTAATGTTGATGTTGAAAAATGTTGTTTTAATGTTAAAAAACCCTTTAATACGGTTTAGAATTGGATTTTAGAGCGTATGTTTTTGTAGCATAATGTTCCCAATTTTTCGAAGGGTTGCGAGTCAAGGTAGTAAGAGAGCACCTCATTTACTCAGTAACTTGGTTATCAAATCCAAGGTGTGGGTCAAGGTGTTAAGTGTTGTTTCAAATGGCAAAATCACATATTTTAAAAAAATATGGTCAAGTCGATTTCCAAATGGCCAAATCGATTTTAAAATGGCCAAACCTCATTTAGTCAGTAACCTTTTGAGTTAGGTTTTAACATGAAAAAATAAAAAAAATTATATAAGATGGCAACATTAAAATGTAGAATTAAAATTTATATTAATAAAATAAAATAAAAAAGTTATTTTTTTATCCATTTAGGCATGTAGAAACATGAGAGATGAGTAAAACACTTTTTAGTTTCCACCTCTTTTCTTCATAGAGGCTAATAAACAGATTTAAGGAGTATGAAGTTGTAAAAAATGATTGATAGCTTGTAACAAATAAAAAATAAATTACAATAAAATGTCACAACTAAACAAGAAGTTGAGAACTAAGACAACAGTAATATGCACCAAAAATTACCTTAAAAAGAAATAATTTTTTTCTCATATTCATCACAAAAAAAATATATCTTTATAAAAAAATTATATAATATTAAAACCAATCCAACAAGCTCAACAAAAGTATATAACATTAAAAGGAAGGAAATATATTTTTCTCATATTCATAAAATATATTTTTTTTTTTGTAAAAAACATAAATAACATAAAAAACGATCCAAAAAGTTCACCAAAAATATATAAAATTAAAAAATATATATATATTCTTTGTTCTCATATTCATCACAAATAACATATTTTTATAAAAACAAAACGTAATTTTATTAAAAAAAAATATATTAAGAACCCTAAAATTGAGCCCAAGAACGCAAAAACTTTAGAGTCAAAATCAACCTCAAATCTTTCATTTTTTGAACAAATTGACATGGGGATATGATAAATGCTTTCATTAAGATTCAAATACTCCAAATTTCATAAAGATTCATTCAATATTCAGATCTTTATTCAAAAAAATTGGATTTTTCACTTCATGAAAATTTCAAGAGAAAAAAGTAACAAAAAAAAATCGATATAAAAACATTTAATCAATAGTAAATCAAAATAATTAGTTTATTTGATACATGAGGCCTTTATGATCAAACTTCAGCGATCAACTCGATAAAAATCGATCAATTGATCGATCAGAAATCAATTTGTTTGAATAAAAAACAATTCTTCGAGCAACAGTACTTCGGGCCCTAAAAAACCTCAAATCTTCATCGTTTTGGAAATTTTGAAATATGTGAACGTTGAATCCTTCAACAATGAATCAAAGCCCTCTATTTTTATGAAAATCTATGAGGTATTGAAGCTGCATTTGATAGAATGGCGGAACTTTCTAATTTTCAAAAATCCCCATTTCCATTTGCCAAGAACTCTTTGTTTTTGGAAATTTGATTCAATAATCGACGATTTATAGAAACTTTCCGATGTATAACATCAATTGACAGAAAAAAACAAAAAATATACAAAACCAAACTGCAAAATCTTTTTCTGTGAAAAATAACGGGCAATTATCAAATAACGGTCATTATTTGATGCATTGAAAACGTCGTTATATCGGGCGTTAAAACGGTAAACCGGACCGGTTAGGAAAAACCAGTCGGTTTATACTAAAAATCGCTGGTTCGACCTCAAACTGGCCGGTTTTGGTGCCGATTTTTGTTGAAGAGTGCCATCTTATAAGGTGTGACGTAAAACCAGTCGTAACCGGACTCGCCACCCCACTTGTAGCGATCTAACCGGCTAGTTTTGCGAACACTGCCTTAAACAATCCAATTAAAGCTCACATCCAAAATTTATCATAACATGTAATTTTATTGTAAAAAATTCTTAGGATTATCTTAAAATCTAAAAAAATTATTGTTAATATACCTATATTTTACTATAATAAAAAAAAAAACCTTCAATTTTTTAAAACCGCACCTGCAACTTTTTTCACAATTTTTTATTTTTTATTTACAAAAATAACCTTAACGGTAGTCTTTTTACCGTAAAGAACATTACGGTAATTTAAATACCGTAATAAGTTGAAGGAGTATTACGATAATTAAAATACCATAATACTTTAATAGGTATCATTTTATACGGTATTTAAAATAGGAAAAGCTTCCTATGCTTCCCTTACAACATATAACTTCTATCATCCCCTATGTTTTTAACCGTTGATTTAAAATGTAGGGCTAAGATTAAGTCACTTAAGTTGTCACAAAAGAAAGGCACGGGCTCAATCAATAACCCTAGCCGGTACAAGAGAGAGAAAGGAGTAACCATTTCCAATCGAGAGAGACAAAGAGTTGGAGAAAAGGAAAACCACCCATATAAGAGAGAGAACGGAGTAACCATTTCCAATCTAGAGAGAGAGTTGGAGAAAAGGGAAACCAGAGATAGAGAACGCACGAGAAAAGGGAGAGTGTGCACTTGATGTCGATGAAGATAACCCAATGGAGAGAGACCCAACTGCAAATACATTTTTTTTTAATATATTAACTTTTGATGTGCATTAAGAGAACCCAATAGAGAGACCCAAAAGCTCATATTCTTTGTGGAGTTTGAGAGAGAGACCAAAACGCACTCCATCTCCGCGAAATCTCCCAATGTGAATAACCCAACTGCAAATGTCATTCAATTGTAGCTCTGAGAAGCAATGCCCATTTCAAAGAACGCCCTTCTTCATTTTTTCTCTCATCATTTGTTGGCACTCCTCCAACATTGGGGTTCTTCTCCTTAATCCGTAGTTGCTTAGAAGGTATTTGTTAAGGAGAAGAACCCCAATGTTGAAGGAGTACCAGCAAATGATGCATTCTTTGAAATGGGCATGGCTTCCCAGAGCTCTCAAATCTCCAAAGGACCGGACCCAACAATGGAATGGCATTTGCAGTTGGGTTGTTCACAATGGGAGATTTCGCATAAATGGAGTGGGTTTTGGTCTCTCTCTTAAACTCCATAGAGAAGATGAGCTTTTGGGTTTCTTTCTATTGGGTTCTCTTCATCCACATCAAGAGTTGATAAATTCAAAGAAAATGCATTTGCAGTTGGTTCTCTCTCTACTGGGTTCTCTTCATCGACATCAAGCGCGCCCTCACTGCTTCCCTTTTCTCCTACGTGCTTTCTCTCTGGTTTCCCTTTTCTCCAACTCTCTCTAGATTGGAAATGGTTACTCCTTTCCCTCTCTCTAGATTGGAAATGGTCACTCCTTTCTCTCTCTTGTACGGTTGGTTCTCCTTTTCTCCAACTCTCTCTCTAGATTGGAAATGGTTACTCCTTTCTCTCTTTTTTTCCTTTCTCTCTCTTGTACTGGCTACCCCGTACCTTTTTTTTGTGACAACTTAAGTGATTTAATCTTTGCCCTTCATTTTAAATCAAGGGTTAAAAACATGGAAGATGATAGAAGTTATATGCTTTAGGGGAAGCATAAAAAGCTTTCTCTTTAAAATACCGTAGTAACTTCAATTAGCATTACGGTTCCTGAAGCCATGAAGGCAATTACGGTATTGTAAGTACATTAAAAACTAAAACCAATTTACGGCATTTTAAGTAAAAACTAAAACCAATTTACGGCATTTTAAGTACAATAAAAATTAACCCATATTATACGGCACTTAAAATGCTGTAAAACCCTTTCTCCTTATTATATTTATCTATTTCATCTCTATTTTTATGTTTATCTATTATTGTTCTCTCTTATTCTCTTTAATATTTCTCTTATTTCTCTCTCTAAATCTTTTCTCTCCTTAATTAGGATATTTGGCCGTGTCCAAATTGGCTCGTAGAGTAAGATTGCAGAGAGAGAAAGAAGAAATAAAAAAGAATGAGAGAGAGAAAAAAAAGATAAATATAAAAAAGAATTAGAAAGAAAGAATGGATAAATCTAAAAAAAATTAGAGTTAAAATAGATAAATATGAACAGAATATATCAACATAAAAGAAATTAGAGATGAAATAGATAAATATAAAAAAGATTTTCTATATAACATGGTTTAGTGTTTACTGTACTTAAAATGCCGTATAAGGGTCAGAGTAAGTTTACAGTACTTAAAGTACCGTATAAAATGCCCTCAGTATTACGGTACTTAAAATACCATATAAAATTCTCTAAGTATTACGGTCTAACTATTACGGTAATATGACTACCGTGAATGTCATTTTGGTTAAAAGAAAAAAAATCAAAAATAAAGAAAAAGGGTGCAGACGAGATAAACGAAAGTTTGAGTTTTTTTCCAATTAAACTTAAATTAAAGTATATCTATAATATTTTCCCAAAAATCTATTTTCATATCTAATTAGAAAATTTTAAATTCCAAAAATGCTTAAAATCAAGCAAATTTATAAATATGTGAAAATCTTAAAAATGGACGGTCTAGATAATGTGTTGCAAGATACACTATTTCTAGGATTCAAAAACTTTTTTTTTTCCGTATTCATACATTTCGATGTCGAGATGATCAACTAGAGGGTTTTTCAAAATTAAAACAATATTTCCAATAGATTTTTGAGGTGCGTCTGTTATTCTACATTTTAAGGTTGCAAACTTATATAAACCTAAAGAGAGGGAGAGTAAGAGGGGATAGAGTTTTTCCATTTTGAAAAAAGAAATTAGTTATTTGGTTATCTTTGATAGGGGTGGCAATGGATAGGGTGGCCCGCCCAGGCTCTGTCAACCCGACCCTAAAAAATTTCCGGCCCTTATTTTTTCATTTTTTTTTGTGTTGTTTTCTTTTAATATTATCAGGCGCCAAGAGGCCCCACTTGACCGAGCTTGGGCTGACCCTTATGGGAATGAGGCTGGGCTAGTGCCGGGGCTATCCCAACCCTAATTTCTTTGGCTGTTCTATGGGATTGTATAAATGAGGGTGCTGTAAATACAACCTCAAAAAGTCTGATTGGAAATCGAATTGCCAAGGTATGTGGTTTCTTCTCTAAGCAGCGGAACTATACACTCCAGCCGTCCGATCACAAATCTAACGACTTGTAATTGTGTTACTTTTCCAAATGCAAAGTAATTGTGCTTAATGAGTGCATTTCAGTGTAAATTATGATTATTAATAGAGATAATATATTATGAGATCATTTACCTTTACTAAAAGGAAGTCACAATCATTTTAACCCATTGGATGTGAATTCCAGTACATTGAAATGGGTCACAACATTGAATAAATTTTATTTTGGACTTTATGCTTAATCAATAATATATCTTCAATCGCTCGATTTGACATCCAACGGCCAATACTGTCTGTAACCTTCAAGTATCAAAATAAATGGTTCCTTAGTATATACATTTATTTATGGATGCATCTTGGATAGGGCTGCAGCTTTATTTATTAAGGTTGGGCTGCAACGATAAGCACCATTTATTTACTTGGACGTACGGTGGAGATTTTGCACAGTTTCCAATTTAAGAAACCTGGGATTCTCGTAACCAGCTCCCTCGTGCTTTCTTTGAAATATCTCTTTTGGAAACCCCTCATTTTTTACTCTCTTCTCTTGTTTTCCTATCTTTTAATCGTTCTTTGGCCCCTTTGCAATACTCGTCTCTGCTCTGCGGCCGACGCCATAGAGTTCAACGAAATGGCTTTGGAGAACACGAGATACACCAAACCAGAGAGCGTTTAGGCGAAGAACAATGGAGAGATCTATTTCTCTCTCCTCTCTCTCTCTCTCTCTTGTCCTTTGCAATACTCCTATCTAACTCGCCTCCGCCATGGGAACATGGTAGAGAGATTCTTCCGAGCCTTAAAAATGGGTAGCAATGAGAGTGCCAACTTTTACGTCTCCTACTTTTCTCGATCACCACGATGACTACTACTATGATGATCACCATTCAATTAATGGACAGTTAAGAGGATTGCGCCCAAGTTTTTGTGAGCCTTATGAAAACATTTTCTTTGGGCATCTTTGTTTTAAAACCCATACGTATTGTAAAAAGAGCACGTATAGGATGCCCCCTCACGAGCATTCTCCTTGGGTATATTTTTTTAGGGAAAATTATAAAAACCCTCCACAATCATGACTTCCCCTAATCAATTTCTTTTAGCAATTTTTACCCCAAATTAAACCTTCTTAGCAACTACCCCCAAATAAAAAAAAAGGTGAAATGAAGACCAAAATACCATCGGGAAAGCATGCGGTCCAACATAAAATGGGCGTAGTCCAGTACTTTGCTTTTGGAAAACATGCGGTCCGACACAACATAAGGGGCAGTCTAGCACTTTGAGCATGCGGTCTGACACAAATGGGGGAGGTTCAACACTTTGGGCTTCTAGAAAGCATGCAGTCAGACACAAAATAAGGGCAGTCCAGCACTATGAGCATTTTCGTCAAAAAATATGTTCTATTTACTTGAGAGGGTATTTGTTAAGAAAGTTCAATTTGGGGTAAAGTAGTTAAAAAAAACTTGGTTGGGGTTGGTTATCCAGAAAATCTCTTTTTTAGGGGTTTTAGTAATTTCCCCCTTTTTTTTTTTTTAATGACTACGTGTACTATGCTCCGTCAGGGCATAGTTTACTTCTACTCATTTGGTTGGATGACTTACTTGGGAGGATTTTTTTCAATCTCAAAATTTGGTAACTACCTTAGAATTATTATCAGAAAAAAAAAAAACAATGAAATTTGAGTTTTCTACCACTTAATCTCACCATCTAAAAATTGGACAGTTTCTATTCAATCTTGAGATATTATTTTTTTCAAGTGCTTTGAGATATTATTTTTTTCCAAGTGCTTTGAGGGTATAATTAGAAAATCTTTTTTTTTACTGAAGTCATTCTAAGTGTTAAAATATTTATGTCCCCAAAATTTAATGTCCCAAAACTAATAGTAAGTGGAGTTTTACCGGAGGGAGTAAATAGAAAATATACTCCCGAGGAAGTAGAATATCTTTTTTTTATTATTATTATCTATAGTACATTATTAAGCAAGAGTTAAGGGGGTGGACACCGTGTCGTAAAAATAAGAAATGTCTCTAATTATATAGAGGTTGTAAGACATGTTCCTAACTCTAAGGGAAGAGAGAGAGAAAGAGCTCAATTTACTTAAATAGTAAAGAGTGGGAGAGGGGAGAGAGAGAAAAAGAGTACATATACTTTAGAGAGACAAAAAAAGCCCAATCTTCTAAATTTTAGAGGAAAAGAGAGGGGGAAATCTCTTAATTTACTATATTGTATACTTATCTAAACATAGCTTATCTTCTAAAATAGCGAAGAGTGAGAGAGGGAAGAGAGAGAGAGAGAGGAGAGAGAGAGAAAGTACATATAAAGGAGAGAGAGAAAGAACAAATTAGACAGAGATAGTGGGTGCGTGCATATTATAGGGAAAGAGAAGGAGATAGCAATCTATATCTCATATATATCTTAAAATCTATATGTACTATTTTCTCTCCTAAAATATATCTCTTATGTTAAGAGAGAGATACTATATCTTAATTAGGTTTAAAAGTTTTATAAATAGGTAAAGAAGCATTCACGTGCCCCTCTCAACTTCTCAAAAGACGTACGTTATTGTTTACTTTTCATGCAACAAGGTGTGTTTTGTTTCTCTCTCTCCCCCCTATCTCTCTTTGTTTATGCGAGTATATGTGATGGTTTGATTTGTAGTGCTCGCTCTCGTTATGGTTTTTTTGCGAATTTTGTCATGTTTTTATAATTTTGTTATATTGGTACAGTTTTGTTAAATTTAAATTTTCTTTAAATGTCTTTGTTTTTGTGTTTGTTCATCTAAATTTATTTTCATTGCGATTAGAATATTTATGTATTTTTTATTGTCATGTCTACTTGAACATTCTCTCCTGTAACTTTGAAATGGGGAATTCGCTTAGGTGTAAGACGTTTAATGGCTTTGCATGTGTAATATATAGCAAAGGCTGACATATTTATGGTTATGATTTTGCTTATTGAGCATATCAAATTATCATGGTAACTGAATTATGACCTATTAGCTGAAAAATAATTTTTTTTATGTTTAGTTTTTTATTTGTGCGTGTCAAATTTATTGTTTGTTTTTTAGTTAGTGAAGACGATGAACAACATTCATCATTTTTTTTATTATTAATCTTAATTTTTAATATATCTTATAGCAATGGTTGGTTAGTTATACATTATAAATTATTAATGCAATAATAATTATAAAGCAATCCCCTGCCCTCTTTTACATTATCACGTAGATTTTGTGATTTTCAGGTATTATTTACCATTGAATAAAGCTTAACAAAGTTCATATTGAAAGTGTAATCGTAGTAATTCTTTCTTTTTATTAATTTTTGCTATTGTCTCTATTAGTATTTTTAGGTGCTCTATTTGAGGTAAGTCATAATATATATAGTCGTGGGAGGTCAAGGGCACACAGGGGATAGG